>APFE030106733.1:50824-75909 GCA_000404065.3 Pinus taeda | reverse complement strand
GTGGGAATAGTTGGAAGATTTTAGGCAAATCCTAAGGAAACTCATCTTCAGGAAGTAAAGAGAATTTTCAAGTATCTTCAAGGAACTCAAAACTATGTCTTATGATATCCTAGAGATACATATCTCACTCTTCGTGCTTATACAGATGCAGATTGGGCTGGAAGCGTGGATGAAAGAAAGAGCACAAGTGGTGGTGCATTTTTTATGGGTTCCAAATTAGTATCTTGGTTCAACAAGAAAGAGAGTTCGATTGCTTTATCTACAGCTGAAGCAGAATATGTAGCTGCTACATCTTGCTGCACTCAACTCCTTTGGATTATGCAGACCTTGCAAGACTTTCAAATCACTTGTACACCACCTATCTCCATCTTATGTGATAATACAAGTGCAATCAACATTTCAAAGAACACAGTCATGCATTCAAAGACAAAGCACATACCAATCAAGTATCACTTTCTTAGGGAACAAGTGATTGAACAAAAGGTCAAGTTGGAGTATGTTCCTTCTAAGGAAGAAGTTGCTGACATTCTCACCAAACCTTTGCCTAGGGAGACCTTTGAATACCTCAGGCAAAAGCTAGGAGTAGTTGATACATCATCTTGCTGTTAAAACTTGTCTATTTTAGAGAAAAATGGGTGTGCGCGAGTTGCTTGAGGAGGATCCGCGTACATATGTCGGTTTGTGTAGAGATAGTCGCATATATGGAGGCTTGATGGATATCAGTAGGGACAGGCTCTGGTTGAAGATAGTCTGATATGGGTCTGACAGAGACCATCTGGCACAAGTTCAGGGGGAGCAGATAAACTTCTAATGATGCATTGTTGGCATTATCTTAGAAGCTTTTGGTTCTAGTTCACAGCTGTTGCATGTTTCAGGTGGAACGAAGGTAGAGAAAGAATAGAAGGAAATCAGGGTTGATGATCTGAATGAGCTTGCTTATAGTCAGGGGGAGCATGAACATCACACTTCAGCAGAGCAGAGATTTGAGCAGGTACTCAGGGGGAGTATGGGGAGCAGAATGTTTCTCTAGGAAAGAGATTATCTTGGTTTGCCCTTTGCCCTTGATGTCAAAGGGGGAGAGTGATTGGTTGTTGTTGCCATCAAGTCCAAAGGGGGAGATTGTTGGCATTATTATACATATGTTGTACTTGATGGCAATCCACTCATCTCAGATGATAAATTATAGTGTAGCAAAGTTCACGCACTTTCATGAAGATGAAATTTTATTTCATGTAGAGAAAAGTTCACGCACTTTTATGCGAAGAAAAGTTTATTTCAGGTGGAGAAACGCACTTTTATGCGGAGAAAATTTTATTTCATGTGGAGAAAAGTTCACGCACTTTTATGCGAAGAAAATTTTATTTCATGTAGAAAAAATGTTCACGCACTTTTATGTGGAGAAAATTTCACGCACTTTTATGTGGAGAAAAAGTTTATTTCATGTGGAGAAAATTTCACGCACTTTTATGTGGAGAAAAAGTTTATTTTCACGTGGAGAAAAGTTCACGCACTTTCATGGTTGGTCCATGGTATTGGTCCGACATTTTTTTTGATCCTATGGTTTTGGTCCGTGGTATTGCATCCAAAAGTGTTGACCCCAAGTATTGGGTTCCTTGTATTGTGTTATTATGGTTTTGGACCGTGGTATTGTGAAAGGCCTAAGACTATAAAAGGGGAAGGAGATCATTTGGCAAAGCATCATCTGAATTGTTATTGAATATCTGATAAAGTGCTAGATCTGGAACACTGTGATTGGGTTATGGTGCAAATTTGGATCTGAATAAAGAAGGAACCTAAGCGCAAGGAGAAGGATAAGTTCTATTGATGGGTCTTAATCTTTAAGCTTGAATGATAGTATTTTTTGTTCTGGCTTTAGATTTGGTGTGTGGTTACAGTTACTGTGATTTGGATACAACTGTCAGAGAAGTGTCTACTTGATTCAGTGCTTATTGGTGAAAAGGAGATTGTTTGATGCAGTAATTCTTGATGATTGATTGATGTTCATGGATCCAGTCTGAAAAATTATGAAACGTGGTCCCTGGAAGAAAGAGAAGGTTGTAGCCTTCTGTAGGCCAGCACCTACGTACTAGTATCTTGGATAGTGCAAGAGCTAAGGGGGTTGTAGCTCCCTTCCAGGAGATTCTGGAAAATGAGAGAGGGTTGTAGCTCTCTGCAGGTTGTAGCCTGCGTACTGGTAAAGGACTGCACCAGTACAATTGTAAGAAGAAGTTTCTTATTGAAAGAAGATAGATACATATTGCAGCAGGTGGTTTTCACCCACATTAGGTTTCCACCTTATATCATGTTGTTCATGTGTGTATGATGATCTGTTCTATTTTACTGCACCTGTTTACTGTTAATATGGTTGATAATGTTCTAATGCACTCATTAAGGATCAACTAACTGAATCATAAGAAGATGTGGAAGTAGCATATATGAATCTGAATATGGAAATGAAAAAGTTTTATTGATGTGATAATACTGATTCACCCCCCCTCTCAGTATTATTTCCAACACCTGGACCATGGGATTGTATGAAGAAGGCTATAAATAGGTGTGTCTTAGAGAGTCTAAGGCAAAGGTTATGTTAGATATGGATGTAATGGGTGAATAGAAGAGAAGTGTTAGTGTAGCTAAGTGGGTCAGATAGGAGAAGAAAGGATCTGCAGCTGAGTGCACAGAGGCCTAGGTAGAGTCTGTGGTTGAGTGCGTGGACCCCTGCAGTTGAGTGTGCAAGGTAGTTTTGAGTTTGTAAATCTGAACTAAAGATCAATAAATAAAGTTACCAAAGAATTCCTGTGTATATATATTTTATCTTTATTTACTTCTGTTAATGATATATGTTGTTGATGAATAATGGGTTTAAGGAATATTGATCTAATGATGTGCGATTCACTTGAATAAGTCTTAATAAATATATGCAATGCATGTTATGTACTTTCGTGAAGACTGTGATGAATTCTCTTATGTTTACTAAATAAATTAAGTATATTTGCGTGAACACTAATTAGGGGTTGTTCTCTAATGCACATAAGTGGATAAATCGAGTGTTAGGGGTCCACAAAGGCTGATCGTAGACCTTTGTGAAGGTCTAAAAACTGTTTTAATGGATTTGCAGTATCGAGCCCTAAGGGTTGATTGATATGCGTGAAGGAAAACCTGAGGCACTCAAAGACATCACATTCATCGCTGGATGGATAAACTTGGTTCTTTAATCCCCCCATACTACTTTGGGTGAGACTACAACCTATGCTATGCAGGTTGTTGCTGAAAGGGCTACTAGTGTAGGAATTTGTTGGTTAGCACAACTAACTCTGAACCTAGGTCAAGATCTCCTAAGCCAAAAAATGGTTTTGTTGATAGGACTGAGGTCTACTTGAAAGAGATGTGTGATGTCACATCACTAGAATCTGACCAAGAAAGAAATTGAGAAGTGGTTGGATCAGAATATTCACGAGTCCGCAACACAAGAAAAAAGGAATCCAGGCCTGTCAAAGGAACAATGGTTGAACATGTATGAGTGGTTAGCTAAATTGACAGCCGACCAAGGAAGGTGGAAGCTTGATAATCCCATAGTGTGGACTCCTAAATTAGTGTGATGAGTAGAAGCCTCTGAAAACCAGATTGTGTGGGTTGTCGATCATTGGCTCGATTAGATTTTGGGAGGATTTGTTACAGAATTCACTAGTGACACCTTAGTGAGATACAATGAAGCAGAGTGATGAGTTTTCAAAGGATTGTGAGGTAAGTATTTAAGATATTTGAATACTTGGATTAAAATGATGTTGTGTGAAAAGTGGGTGATGTCATTACCTTGATGTTCAGAGCTACACAAAGTGGTAGATTCTTTAGAAATTGTGAAGGATTAGGGCTAGAGTATAGTCCATTGATTGGACCTCTTCCAAGTGACGATGAAGGGGTGGAATGAAATACGTCATGAAGCATTGTTCAGCTGATAACACCAAGTTTTCCACTAACACATTAGCCATCCACCCCACCTCCACCTCAATTTCATACACCTTCATCCACACCTCCACCATAACGACCACCATTCAACATGTCAACCACAATGAAGCTACTAATTTTCAAGGGTGTTTGGAGTGAAGATACAGAGCAATTCTGGTTTGTTGAGAATGTTGTGTGGACAGTGCAGTAGATTATGGATGACAATATAAAGAATACACAATTGGTTACCGCTCTGTGGGATCAACCATTGACTTGGTATATTAAGTATTGTTCTGATAATCCTCTAGCATCGCAAGTGGAGACTAAGGCTACCTTAAACAAATAGTTTAGTAAGCCTAAGTTTGACTCACAGTCAGTAGTTGGATTTAAGAAAATCATGATGAGGGTTGATGAGATGCCTTGGGAATTAGATCAAAGGTTGAAATTTCAAATTTGAGAAGCTAACATGAAGCTCACAGACATCTAGCATCACGAATGGTTTATAGCTTCACTTCTACCCCACTTAAGGATTTCTCTATAACAACAGAAGATTGGAAAAAATTCGAAAGCCTTGGAAGTCACAATGAGGTTGCATGCAACACCCATTCAGGATGTGACCTTAGGTGTACAATAGATTCACTCTCAGTTGCAGAGCCTCTCCTTAGAATTGCAGAGCTTGAATAAAGAAAACGAGACTAAACCAGAGGTGCATGCACAAGTCTTGTGTCTGAAGTGAAAGAGACAGGGGAACGATAAAGATCATTGTCCCATATTCGCGAACTATATTACAGGAGGGGGACCAATTCCCTTGAGGCTAGAAGCTCCAGCAGGGCTGAGCATGGGGGATGTGCTATGGTTTGATATTTGTCAAGTTATTGGACAACATGCAACAAATAACTGTCATTTACTTCACATGTTTGTCCAAACACCTCAACAGTTGTTTTGTAACTTCTACAAATCAATGGGCCACAATGAGCACCATTGTCACAACTATGAGCTGATGATGGAAAGAAAATCTACATACCGTATGCAAGAAGAGACTTGGCCTCTAGAGCAAGGTAACAAAGGAGCACACAGATGACATTAGGTACGAGGACGAGGCCAAGGAGGAGAAGGACATGGTATAGGTACGGATCAGGTTATCTGTTACAACTGCGAAAACCAGGGCACTATGCATGGGAGTGTGAGAATGAGAAACACCCATCATGTCAATACTGCAACTAGTTTGACCATACCATAGAATAATGTCCAGTGATGATAGCTCAGATGTAGGAGAAGAAAGCACAACCTCAAAATCCTATGTAAAGCTTACAGATGATGAGAGTTGAGCCCTGTGAAGAGGATCAAAGTGTGAATATAGTGCTTAGAAGTAGAATAATAATTGGAAATGATAAAGGTAAACATCCTGAAGAGGATGGATGGGTCCAAAAGGCCCCCGAAAAAGAAGTGGGTTTTGATTTGAATCGCATGAAGGAAACATTTATGGAGTCCAGGAAAAGCTTCGTTGAGGCATCCACCTTAAGAAGTCAGGACAAGATGCAAGACACCAACGTGCCTACAGAGGTTGACCCCTCTATGCTTACTACATTTTTGAAGACCTTCATAAAACTGTTGCATGATAGCAATGTTGTGGAAGGTTTGCAGGAGTTAAAAAACAAATGTGCCAACAAAGAGAAGGTCCTTGATGGACACCGCGTAGTCAGAAAAATTGGCAAACATAAGGCATGAATAGGGCATGAGATGAGGATCATTGCGCAGATAGGTGAGTATGAGATGGATTAGGTCATATTGGATCTGAGATCTGATGTGAGTGTTTTGCTAAAGTAGACATGGGAAAGGATGGGGAGACCTACACTGTAGTGGTCTCCGATTCAACTCAGAATGGCGAACTAGCAGAAGATCATCCCTTTGGGACAATTATATAGAGTCACAATTGATATAGAAGGTGCGAGCATGATGGCTAACTTTCAGGTGATAAAGATCATAGATGATAGTAATCCATACCCTGCACTCATGGGAATTGACTCGGCCATTGATATGAATGGGGTCATCAATTTAAAAATGAGGACCCTGTAGAAGGGGCGCGCTATACTGAACCAGTCCGCAATTATGAAGAAAGTGAGGATGAACTGGATCAAATATACAAAATGGCAGCACAAGGCTAGGACTGGATCAATCCGATTGTAGATGGATGGATTACATGGACTGGGGTAGTTCATGCACCATTGGTTAAGACAAAGAATTGGAACACTGGAAGAATAGTTTACATGAAGTATCCATGCTGCGATGCAATATGATGATAAAGTCACTGCGATGTGTTTCATCGAAGGTAAGGAACTTACCCTATTATGATGGTTTAACTGTTGTGGATAAGTTTTTGGATGCATTTGAGCATGAAGTCGCCGAGGATCACCACTTCCAAGCATTATATTTTTCACTGTGTGGTACACCCACACGATGGTGGGGTACACACAAGGATAGCTTTGATGGATGGCGGGATTACAGAAGAATGATGAGGTTACAGTTTGGGTGGCCTAATAGTAGATTGACTGAGAAATATAGCGGGAAGGATGATCTGTGTGACCACTTAGCAAAATGGACTAAAACATGGGGTAAAAATCCACAACCAGAGTGGGTACACCTGTTCTGCCATAGTTTGGATACAATTCCCATGAATTGGTATATGGAAATGGAGCTTTGCCATGGCACCATGGAGTGGGATATTTGAGGGAAGGTTTCTTATTGACCTTCAGTTTTGAAGACAACTTCACCAATATTGATGAAGCCCTACATGAGATTAAGGCAGTAATCTTCAGATTGCCGCAAGAACCTATGGAGTGGTTCCAACCAAACTTGAGTACCCAACTGCGTCATGCACTAGAATGTTATAATGTGACCACTGAATAGGAGGATGGAGATCCAAGAAATATTAACATTCCAGACATAGAAGGGCATCATGAAGTTGAGGGCCTGCAGATAGACAACCCAATCATTGTTGCGTCATTGAAGACAAAGAAAGTAAACATTGGTACTGAAGTAGAACATAAGTTTGCAAATATTGGAGATTATTAGCATGATGTTGCTGTCGATAAAGTTGTTGAGTTACTTTGTAAATACTAGGATCTATTTCCTACCAAGTTTTTGGATTTGAAGGGCATAATTGGTGATATGAGCATCATGAAGATTACTCTGAAGCCAGATGTGAAGCCTATTAAACAGAGGCCATATCGCCTTAATACTAAATACAAGGAAAAGGTTTACCAGGTGTTAGATAAGATGCTAGAGGCCAGCATTATAGAACCAGTTGAAGAATTTTATTGGGTGAGCCCAATGGTGGTTTATGAGAAGAAACAGAAGGGTGAGGTAGGGATTTGCGTAGATTTGAGGAAGCTAAACAATGCGTGTGTTAAAGACCCATTCTCGCCACCATCTACCAATGAAGTATTACACAATGTTGGAGGGCAAGAGGCCTACTCTTTCATTGACGGGTTCTTTGGATATCATTAGATTAAGATCATGCCTGAGGATAGGAGAAAAATGACCTTCGCGATGGAGTGGGGTTGTTTTCAATACAATTGCCATTTGGACTTAAGAATGCACCTGCGATATTTTCTCGCATATTCATCACAACTTTCAAGGAGTTCATTCATAATTTATTGGAAGTGTACTTTGATGACTGGACAGTGTTCGGACTAGTAAAGCACAATGTAGCAAGGCTACGCCTGATGTTGGATACATGTCGCAGATATCAGATCGGGCTAAATTTGAAGAAATGCCTATGCTATGTTCCCTTTGGAGTTTTGTTGGGTCACGTGATGTGCAAGAAATGGTTGATGGTGGACCCTGAAAAGATTGTGATGATAGTGAATCTAGAGGCCCCGAGGAATTTTAAGCAGTTGCACATGACATTGGGACATACGAGATATTACAGAAAATTTATCAAAGCATATGCTCAAATTATCACGCTTATGTAGAAACTGTTGAAGAAGGATGCAAGGTTTTGTTGGGACAAATAATTTCAGTGTAGCTTAGATGTCTTAAAAGAAAAGATGGTCACCATGCTGATCTTGGTATTCCCTTATTGGAAAAAAGATTTCCATGTACATGTGGATGTCTCTTGCATTGTGTTGGATGCGGTGTTAATGCAGGTCAGCAAGGGAGAAATGGACCATCCTATAACCTTTACAAGTAGGAAATTATCAAAGGTTGAGAATAATTACTCAAATACTGAGTGCGGAGGATTGGCCATGGTGTATGCAATGCATAAATTCAAGCACTATCTATTAGGAGGGAATTTCAAGATGTACATAGATCATTCTTCTTTGAAATACCTGGTCAATAAGCCTGTGTTGTGGGGGAATATTTGTAGATGGTTGCTACTATTCCAGGAATATGACTTTAAAGTAATTATGAAACCATGGAGGTTAAATGCAGGGCCTGACCATCTGTCACCGATCGAAATAGGTGAAGAGCCTAATAATTTGGAGGAAGGGTTTGCATATGCGCAGCTCTTCACGGTGCATGTAGAAGATAATCATTTTGTAGATATCATTCACTTCTTGACTACGGGGATGGCACCGAAAGGGTATACAAGTTAGCAAAAGAAGGAACTCGTAGTACATGCAACAACTTTTTCAGTTATTGCGGGACATTTGTCAAAGATGGTGCAGATGAAATATTGCAAAGATATGTGCTAGATTTTGAGAGGGATAACATTCTTGCTGAAGCTCATGGAGGGGCTGCGGGAGGAGATTATGCGAGAAAGGCGACTACGCAAAAGATTTTGTGTGCAGGTCTATGGTGGCCAATGCTACACAAGGATTCCAAGGCGTATTGTAAGGCATGCAATGTCTGTCAAAGAACTAGCCAACCATCATGAAGGATGAATTTTCATTACAACCTCAATTATCTTTGTAGCCATTTGAAAAATGGGCGATTGGTTTTGTTGGGCCAATTCATCCCCCAAGGAAGAAAACTGGTGTATGATATATTATCACCATGACAACATATCTAACCATATGGGCAGAGGCATGGCCGATTAAGGATTGCATAGGGGCTATAGTAGCAAAGTTTTTGTTTGAGTATGTCTTAACCAAGTTTGGCTGCCCAAAAGTGTTGATGAGCAACCAAGGTACACACTTTCTAAATGAAATGATCAGTGTGTTGATAGAATAATTCTAGGTCTACCATTAGAAGAGTACATTGTATCACCTACAGGTCAATGGAAATGTTGAAGCCTTTAATAAGATTTTGGAGAATGCGCTGACAAAGATCTGCAATGCATAATGAAATGACTGGGATGTGCACGTACCCACAGTACTATGGGCTTATAGGACTACTTGCAAGAAGTTGATAGGGTAAAAGTTGTTCAAATGGTATATGGTGTCGAAGTCATAAAGCCGATGGAGTATATTGTGCTTAATCTATGAATAGAAGCCCTCACAGGTATGGCAGATTATGAGGCCTTAGAGGAACGACTCATGTAATTGATGGAGCTCTAAGAGGATCGAGTTTTGGCAGGATTTCATTAGCAAGTATAGAAGGAACATGAAAAAGCATAGCACGATCACCACATCAAGCTTCACACATTCAAGGTAAACGATATTTTCCTATTATATGATAGTAAATTCACTAAGTTTCTAGGAAAATTCTAGATGCATTGGCTAAGGACATATATTATGAAAGAAATTACAAATGGAGGTGCGGTTCAGCTCGTGAAGTTGAATGAAGAACCTTTTATGGGAAGGGTGAAGGGGAGTAGATTGAAGTTGTATACAGGGGATCCTGTGCAATGACTATATGGTAGTGGGATAGTCTTAGTGCTATAGGCAGTTGCAAGGGAGCACGGGACTATAAACTACACTGCCAGGTTTGGAGGAGTACACAACAGATAGGCTATGCAGAAAGTGATGAAGTTGCAACCTATGAAACTACGTGTGGGAAGCTCCGCCATGGAGGGAAGTACCGCACAACACAATAGGAAAGTGACCATTGGAGTGACTATTCATGACCTGACAGCCAGAAGATGGTTAAGAGGAGTAGGATGGTGGCATTTAAGGAAAAAAACTTTGAATATCTACTACTAAAACAACATTAATTATCAGAAATTGGGGGGAATGATTGGATTTTAATTAAAAATCCCTATAAATTACCCGTGATGAACCAACAAAGAACACTTTGTGCTCTCATAATTGCTAGTGACATTTTTTGTCTGTCACCTATGAACCGCTTGTATTGGGAGGCTTTAGTCATGAGCCTTATGTTTCCTAAGTTATCTGAGCTAAATCAAAATTTCATTCTAGAGAAAATGCTTGGACCCAGCCCTGCAGAAATTGTGAGTATTGGTGGCGATGTTGCCTCTGAGGGAGCTACCTCAAAGGTTGTGAGTATGGAAACTTCAACCCCTATGCCTATGGTGTGAAGGTCACCTAGGCCGAAAAATATCATAGCCAGAGAAACCCAAACAGTTAAACCGAAGAAGGATAAGCATAAAAAGTTAGTACTAGTGCGTGATTCCCCCAAGAAGCTTTTTGCAGTGCAGAAATAAAAGAAAGACAAGCAGCCGAAGAAAGTCATGGACATGGAGGTAAAAGAAATCCAGGGGATGAAAGATATTGACACCGAGGGCGTGGAGCCTATATCAAAGCTACCAAAATCAGAGAAGTTTACCATTTCCATGCCCCTGCTACCTAAGAAGGTTCCCTTTGAAGGTTTGTGGCTCGCGCGGATCCCACTATTAAAGATGGAGGATTGGGACCTTGCAGATCATGTTAGGTTTCCACACTTAACAACATATAAGTACGTCTACTACACAGATTTAGGTGTTACTGCATTAGAGATGATAGAATGGTCTGTAGTGTGGAGAACTCAGGGTTACTTAATCTGTTGTGGGTACCCCATTATCACCGCACCCCTATCAACACAATTTGTGTATGCTAACTACTTACATTAGTACATGATGGGTGCCTATGGCTGGGAGGGCCTATATCCATCACTGACATGCTGATTCACATAATCATGCACCTTCCATACGAAGGACTGAATCCAGCCAAGGAGTTTGGTGAAAAGACAGGGGAGAAGGACCTTGCAGATAGAATGAAGAAAGATTACGAACTCGTAAAAGTCGTGTGGGTACTCAATTCTATCTATCTCGTACCCCATAGTTCAATTGGCCATGCAGATCTTAGCAAGGAAGGTGTTGAGGAAATGTCACGTAGATGAAGTTCCGAGTGTCTGTAGTTTCCCCTGCCACCCAATGCGCGAAGAGTGTACAGTTCAATTGGTCTAGATACTTGTGCCAGAAATTCCTCGTAAATTGCTGTGAGGCCTAAGATGAAACCAATCTTTTCACTACACTTGGTTGCTACTATCCATTGTAATTGTCACATGAGGAAGCAAGTCTCCACATGGCCATTAACAAGCATCCAAGGTTGTCCCCAACCTTGTACACTCAGTTGTCACCCTATGTGGCATTCAAGGCCAACTTCCATAGAGTGTACATTCAAGCACAGAAGGATCCATAATAGAAATGGCATGACTTGTCATACTTGGTGACAGAAACAGATGTGCAGGAGTTGATAGCGAGATGGCCTGCAAAGTGGTGTACCCCCTCAGATTTAGATGTTGAACAAGTAAGGGAATAGGCAATTCTACAACACATAAGAGAAAGGATGCAACTAAGAAAGTTGTGCACACACTTGCATAGCATAAAAAGAAGAAAGTCGCAGCAAAGGCTGTGGTGGAGCAAGAGCGTGTTGCTAAGGAGCAAGTAGAACAGGAGCAGTGTGAGTCACAAAAGAGTGACAAGTCACCTTTGCCAGAGACAAAGGAGGAGGAACTTTCAGGGCAAGGAGACGATGGTGATGAGGGGCAGAGAACCCCATTTATTCTAAAGAAATGTGGCAAGGAGCAGTCGGGAGGTACAAGGAAGAAGAAGAAATTGGATAAGTTGCAGGGTGATCCCATGGTATTGACAAAGGGTGATCTCGATGAGATCAGGGACAAAATCAGGGATACCACCACCGAAGTGTTGTAGCAGTTTGAGTAGCAATATATGTAGACGCTGGGGAGGATCCAAAAGGATCTTCACAAGTTGTAGATCTAGGACAGTAGAATATAGGTGGGCACTAGACAAGCGAGCACAAAACAAGAGAGCCTGGCACCTAGGATGAGTCAAGCAACCGATTTGGTAAGGACCCTATACCTTAGAACTATTTCATTTCCAGATGGGTCCCTTCACGTAGAGTTCACAGATGATCACATCATCCTAAGCATAATCAAGAACATCAGTCTGAACATAGTAGCGCTCTGCAACGAGATCCTCCACGCATTGCATATAGTGGTGATAGAGGAATTGAGATCTCGAGAGAAATGTGCTCTGAACCTCATCAGTGAGTACAGAGTGAAAAATGACAAGATGTTCATTGAGAAGACGTAGGCCTTAAAGGAAAAGGACACGCTAGAGGCACATAATTCATGACTTGAGTTAGCAATCATAGAGGCATGCAGTATAGTGCTTGAGCTTCATATCGATGAGGATTCACAGCCAGAAGCAAAGATTAGAAAATTAGCCGCTGGTGTGCGCGAAGCCAAAGCTGAGCTTGGTCGAGTTTAGTTTGAACTCAATATGAATATCATAGAGCTACAAATAAATTTGTAGCCCATGACTCTACTTGAGCTCCAGGAGTAGTGTAGAGCTGCAAACAAAGAAGGAATGGCCACCCTGCATGCCACAATCACTGACTGTTCGACATTATTTGAGCAAGAAATGGAGTTGGTGACAAATCTACAGGAGGATCCAAACTGCTAGACACTGAATACAGAAGTTAATGGAGCTACAGTGACAATATGACAAGTTTAGGGCAACGACATGCTCCATAGCACTAGTGCAGCGCCTAGCCAAATTACAGGAGGGAAAGCATGTCCTAGCGTAGGTCGAGGAAGTTCTAAATATTACAGGATATGAATTTTTGTACATACTAATCATTCAACTATAAGATATTTAATGAATAAACCATTAACTAAAAGTAGAGTGACTAGGTGGTTGCTATTATTACAAGAATTTAATATTAATATTATTGATAGACTAGGGAAATCGAATGTAGTAGCAGATTATCTTTCAAGATTAAATAATCCTCGTGAAGCAATTCCTGTTGCGAAGATTTTCCTGAAGAACGTATTTTCGCTGTGTCAAAAAAGTCTCCATGGTTTTCTGATATAGCTAACTATTTAGTCATTGGAATTACCACCCCACTTATCCACTCATGAAAAGTGGAATATCATTAGGGAAAGTGCTGCATATTCCTGGATCCAAGGAGACCTCTTTTACACGGGAGAAAATCTCATTATCCATAGATGCGTAAGAGAGGAAGAGGTGTTTGATATCTTAAAATCTACCCATGATGAACCATGTGGTGGCCACTTTTCCAATAAGCGAAATTCATAAAAGGGTTACGAGCTGGCTATTTTTGGCCTTCCTTGTTTAAGGATGCCAAACAATACATCAAGCGATGTGATAGTTGTCAGCGAATTGGCCAGCCTAACCAAACCAATGAGATGCCTTTATGTCCTCAAGTTATGATTGAGCCTTTTGAAAAATGGGCTATTGATTTCGTAGGACCAATAAATCCTTCATCATCAAATAAAAAGCATATCTTGGTTTGTATAGATTTTGTTACAAAATGGGTAGAAGCTAAAGTTGTTTATTTTGTTACTGAAAGAGTTGTTGTTGATTTTCTTTTTACTAAAATCTTTACTAGATTTGGTGTACCTAGAGAAATTGTTTCTGACAATGGATCGCAGTTTATTTCTAATCTGGTATAGGGTGTAATGGAGCAGTATAATATCCGGCACATGAAATCCACAACATATCACCCGCAAGAAAATGGCCAAGTAGAATCCACAAATAAGGTGATTGAGTCTATCCTCACAAAGATGGTAAATATGAACAAAAATAATTGGCTGACAAATTATCAGAAACATTGTGGGCCTATCGGACCAGTTGGAGAAATACCACGAGACACACACCATATGAGTTGGTGTATGGTAAACAAGTCCTTTTGTCGATAGAATTCCAGATCAAGACTTTCAGGACTGCAGTCCAACTGGGGCTGGATCTCTCTGAGGCACAATAGTAGCACCTTCTAAAATTGAATGAGTTAGATGAAATCCGTATGGATGCTCTTCAGCAAAACATCTTAGTTCAACAATAGCATAAGAAGTGGCATGACAAGTCCATTCAGAAAAAGAAATTCCAACTAGGTGACTGGGTGCTCCTTTACGATTCAAGATTCGAACATTTTAAAGGAAAATTCCATACATGCTAGATGGGACCCTATGAGGTGGTAAATGTGTTTGAAAATGGAGTGGCAGAAATCAAAACTATTGATGGACAGAATTCAGTTTTCCTGGTAAACGGGCATAAATTGAAGGTATATTTTCAGCCCCTTACTAAAGGAGATTTTATGCGGCAAGTCTAATAGCCATTTGAAAAGGAGTTGGTAGGTGATAACACCGACCTATTGAAGAATTGGTTCCTTCTTGTCCTTATTTTAAAGAAAAATTAATCAAAGAAAAATTAAAGGAAAAAAATGACAAAAATAAAAAGTATAAAAAGAAAAAATATCCTGTAATTGTGAAAATTAGTTGACTAACATGATTGCAGAAGGATCAACCTGATAACCATCATGCTGGTAGGAAGATCAAAAAATTTCATAAAAAGGGAATGTTACTAGAATTTTAGATATCTTGGTTGCCACCAAGAAGAAGTAGGTTCACGAAACCAAGCCCTTACCCAAGTTTGGGGTAACTAGCATGGACATTTTTTCCAATTAAACACTTACTTCCCACTGTAGTTATCTTTCCTACACTAGTGTAGGCAGAGTTCAAGGTAAAATCTTCCTCTATTTCCCATTTTGAAATTTCCCACTAGTTTCTTTTCTAAATTCCACAATGAATTACCTTCCTCTTTCTTCCAAGTAACCACCCTTACCCGATTCGTAGAATCCCTCTTCTCCCTTGAATTCTTTTCCCACATCCCGTTTCGTTTATCCCTCTTTATGATATTGTTATCAAATCCCTGTTGTAATATTCCTTCACATTCTAAAATTTTAACCCTTGTCCCACTTCTCTATTCCCTCATAAGTCGATTGCAGAATTTGATGTAGTCATTCAAAAGGCATGTCGAGAAGCACCAAAGGATGGAGAATAAATTTTTCTTGTATAATGAGGCAAATTTTTTAAAAGTATAGCTATATAAGTATGTCCTATCAAAGTTTGTATTTGGTAAAATTCTCCAGTGCAAGCACAACACAGTGCAAGTAGGTCTGGTGTAGAGATACAATTGACTGTGGGAGCAATTTACATAGTCTTGAAATGGTTTATCAAAGATCTATGGGCCTATATTTTTGTACATATGTTGATATGATAATTCACTCCATGTTTTAAATTGATTCTTTGTCTCATTAATTACTAATCTAGGGATAAATATTCAAAGTGCAAGGTGTGTAAGGCTAAAATCTAATCTTTTTTAATAAATGTTGAAAATAAGTCTACTTGAATTATGATGATGATTGCGGAAGGGTAATCCATCTGATAACCTGCACTCACCCTCTTTGCAGTTATTTTGCACTATCCTACCATCATTAACCTACCTGTGATCAGATCATTCTAATCGCTGCATCACCACCACCCATACAACCACTACATCCAATCATCACGATTCACCTATAATGATGACCGCTGACACAGATCTACATCCGAAGTGGAAGGATTGTTCCATCATAGCTAGGTAAGCAAGTCTACAAAGATAGAAGGCAAGGAACCTCTGGTACAGAATTCTCAGTGAATGTTGGAGTTACCCTAAAATTTTTCTAAAGGATTGATCAGTGAATTGGAAGAGGTTCAAAATAGAACCTGTGAGGAGTGAACCACTGTCGCTACAGGAGATGGAACAAACTACCAAGTATAGGAACAATCTTGCACTTTTTCAAGAAATTAGGTTCCTGCCATTTCTCCAAAAATTTGATGGATTCGACATGGGTGTAGTGCTATAATTTGCAAGAACGTTCAAGGAAGGATGAGTTAGGGTCAGGTCCTTAAAATTTAAAATCACTGAAGAGTTCATTTCACAAGCCATAGGTCTACCACTTACAGGTGGGTGCTGGTTTAAGAAGGAGCCATTGACAAAGAAGTGTTGGCAGCAGTTAGTGGTTGATAAGAATATTGAGGTCGATTGGAGAAAGGGACTGCCACAGACCTCCTTGGTTGGAAAATGGTGAGATTTACTGTTTATATTATAGAAGTTTGTCACAGGCGAAGGATGTTATGCCTTGGAATTCATATACCACCTTCGACTACTGTCACATTTTGAGGCAAGGAAACTGATTAATTTCCCTCACTTTTTGCTCAGGAGCCTCGAAAAGATGGGAAAAAATGTGCAAAGCATGAGTTCAAGCCAGGTTGTAACCAAACTCTGCCACCATGGACTCATTACGATGCTGGTCAAGAAGAAGTTAGATAAAAAGGGAATAGCATGGGAAACATTTCTAAAGGAATTTTGAGCAAAGGATGCAAAAGAACCTGCTAGCACAAGTGCAAGAAAAAAGAGAAAGGCAGAGACATTGTCTCTTGCAAAGCAAAGAAGTAAAGGCTCACCAGTGCAAGTAGAGAAAGGGGCCATTGAAAACACTCCACCTACAGCAAAGACAAGGAAAATTAGGACCTCAGTGAGGAGGAAAGTTGTCAGCCAAGGAACAAATCAGTCGGGCTCCCAATTGTAATCGACGACTTGGCCCAAGTCTCCCCCATAGTTCAAAATCTCTCGGTGCTTGCAGACGCAATAGCACACACTGCGAGGGATGGGGAGAATGTAGAAGACAACATGTTATTGTCAAAATTCGTCAGCAGGCTAAGGAGCAAGAGATCAATTTCGACACCAAACACTGGCGAAGTCTAAGCAAAGGAGTACGAAGAAGAACAACATGAAGAATCTCCTGACAATTTTCGTGAACCGAAGGTGGAGACCCTTAATGATTTCGAGGACCAAGGCATTGAAGACCCTATAATTTTTGAAGAACAGGGCATTGAAGACCCTACGGGTTGTGAAGATCAGGGTACTGAAGACCTCACAATTATTGAATATCAGGGCATTAAAGACCCTCTGGTGTTTGAAGAATAGGGTACGGAAGTCCCTGTGGTAGTAGAAGAATGGGGAATCGAAACCCCTATTGTTTTGGAAGGACATGGTGTAGAATCCCCTAAGAAAATGGGAGAGCAAGTTAAGATCTTGGAGGAATTAGGCACACAGGGTACTGAAACCCTTGGCACAGAGATTGGTGAGGGTATCCAAACCCTCAGCAACAGAAAAATCCCCAGCATAAAAACCCTCGGTGATGTCTCAAAGCAGAATTTTGACAATATTGACCTTGATGTTGAGTTTGTAGTAGAAAAGGTGTTTTCTCCCGAAGATTTTAGTACAACATTGTCCACTCTCTTACTTAATAGTAGAATAGTGGACTTGGAGCAACAAGTCCATGACCTGGAAGCTCTAAACCAGGTCATGAAAGAGAAAATTTGGCAGAAACAGAATGAGGTGGAATTACAGGCCGAAGTAAAGAAGTAGAAGCAATAGGTAAGGGTGTGGAAATACTGGGCTTCCAGATGCCATAGAAACCTCAAAAAGGTAACTAAGCAGCTACAAAAAGCCTGGGACAAGAAGCCAAAGATAGTAAAGACAAGAATAAACATTGAAGTGTAGAACTGAGGTGCGACCATTGATTTTTGAAAGTTTTTTTGCAGAGGTAAAATGTTGTGTGAGGACACACAACAACTTAGGAATGGGAGGATGTTGGTCTCCTAAATTTCCCTATTTTCTACCCCATTTCCATCAATATCAACCTCTGTTTCACCTTAATACAAGACCCTTCTTCCCAGCACTAGTACAAGATGGTTACCCTTTTCCTGTACATGCTCATAGTTTACATATTAATATTTTTATGTACATTTCATGTTATTTACATATTCTTGAAACTCATATTGATTTCCTAGAAGTAATCATGGAACATAGTGTTAATGATGTATTTGTTGACTAGTGCAGGAAGACTCCTACACCGCCATTGTCTGAGATTCTGAGAGCTATCTTCCATGAGGACAGGTCTTGATCTTTGACTTCGAGTTTAGCTGCTGATAAATTAAAGTAGGTGACATGCATCCAAGGATTTTTCTCCAACGATAGATCATGGCCCAATGAATCTCGTGTTGTTATAACCATTGGCCAAGTTTGTAATTCAATTTCTAAGTCTGTTCGGCAAAGAGGCCTGAACGACAATTATTTGTAATTAGTGTAAATGGCTTAGAGCCGAAGGATATATATGATGTAAATCATATATAGGAAGGGATCAAACCATCAATTATTATTTTGGTTTATGTAATCTGGTTATCACCTCGTTTTGGATCTATACTGCTTCGTAATGTAATTTGCCGAATCAAGTAAATACAAGAGGATCATTATGGTTTACACACACAACATGTAATTTCGTCTTTGTTGTGTTATTTGAAGTGTTGATCGCTTTTTTTCCTTAGAAGGGGAACGATATGGTTGGCCAGGGCCTGACCAACCCAGCTCGTTGACGCCTTTTGCTTTCGTGATTTGGGAAGTCAGTGTGTTTATTTCCTAGCAGTTGTGTGATGAAAAAGTTTAATCGTTAATCTTTGAGTTCTGAATTAAATTATCTCTTGTAGCATATGCGAGGAATAGATCCATAGTTTGAAAAGTATTTTTGTTTGTTTCTATTTATAAGATATATTTTACGCATTTACTTTATTCTTTGTTTCTGTTTTAATTCATTTTCGAAGTAGATCGTGCGAGGAAATCTTTCCTTGACCAGTGCGTGTTGTTGCTTGCACCGCGCTCAGTCATTCATTATAACAAACATTAAATCACTCACTTGCATTTTATTTCCCATTATTTCGCAAGTGAATGAATCAATAAATCAAGTAACTATTTTTTGTATTAAAATTTCATCTCTAAAAATATCTAGAAGCAATTATATTAACTACCAAATTATACTTGCAAAGAATATCATTATTGTGGGTGAAGTACCAAAACTGGTTGACACATACAAAGTAATCAGGCTATTGATTGATTCTTTTGTAAGTGATTTTTCTCATGAAGTTTATTTCCCTTATGAATTTTAATGAGTTGAAGCATTTTCTTTCTTATAGCTAGTTAATTCAGAATTTCATTATAGTTGCAATTCCTTTTCAGCATATCTTTTCAGCTTTCGAAAGTAAATTGGAAACTAAGTAAAGGGAACCCTGCTTCGGGGCAAGAGCAAGTCTCTTGACACTAGAATAGAGAGCTCCAAGCCCTGAGGCTTAGAGCACCTTCCTTTCAGTAAGGAAGATTGAATATACTCTTACACAAAAATACTATACTTGCACTAGTGCAAGCAAGATTGCAACTTGCAAGGTTAGATTGTTTGTGTGGGAGAAAGATCAGAAGTGAGGAAAAACTCTACAAGGGTCCACTTGTTAGACTGCTTATCATCCATCTGGAGATTAAAATAGCGTTTAATTCAAAATTTAAGATTGTTTCTGTTGTGTGGAATTTCTTTACTTGATTTACTGACAAATTGTCTTTTACATTCCAGCGCTAGATTTTCCTTGGGGTAAATTTCCTTTCCAATTGTTTTCTATCTGATTTTGCAAAACATTCCCTTCAAGAAGTAGGATTAGAAATAGGAAAAGTTCATACCATTTCTGGCATTGAATGTGCTTCATCTCTAAGCTTATGAAACCCTCGGGTTGATAATTAAGTGTTGAGGAGTTTTCTCAAGCCCAATTCATGCACCCGACATTTTGGCGTTGTTGCCGGGGAGGCGTTTTTTTGTTTTTTATATCTAGCTGAATCAACAATGGTGGTGGTATCGTACTTGCATTACATGGGGTCGAATTCCACTGGGTGCCACTATAATAGCTACGAGGAACTGCCCAGCCTACAAGGAACGGCCCCTCATGTTAAGATGAGACTTGAACCCGTGACTTACATAGCGGCACGAACGACTTAGCAGACAGTTTGCTAACCGCGAAACCAAACCCCTACAAGTTCCGAGGAGGCAATTTGAATTGGTAAGAATTTTCCATTTTTTGCAATAGAGGTATGTCTGCTATTGTTTGAAAGAGTTCATAGGTACCAATTTATTTATAAAACTTGTAGCGTTTACTTTTTGAATTTCGTTTGTCATTTTCTGAAATGAATGCCTAAAAGAGGTAGGGGTTCGAAGCCCACTAGGGCCCAATGAAACACTGGCAGATTTGAAACTAAAACTCATATAGGGCCTTCTTTTGTAACCATAAAGTCCAAACAAACTCAAACTCATCACACAGGAACAATCCACCTAGGGTCTGGTAGAAATAATTCAGGTGTGACACAACCCATAAAGGGGAATAAGGGGACTGTTGGAATCCATAATCAGCCTTCTCAGCCTGTTAAGAGCGGTTCATTTGGAAAAACAACAATGGAAGATATGGAAGACCATGCAGAAGGAATTGGTGAAAATCAGGTAAATGAGGAACAATCTGCTTTCGCATTCCCTATTGTAAATCCTAATATACAAGCACAAATGAAAAATATTTCATCATCAGCTCTTCCTCATTTCTATGGTAAGGTACACCAAGATCCAGTCTCTTTCTTGTTTGAGTTTGATATTTTGTGTAGAAGTTAGGATTACTTATCTGATGCCCAAAAGTTAAAGTTGTTTCCTGCAACTCTCAAGGACGCAACACTCTGCTGGTTCATGGGACTAGGAGGAAACACTATAAATTCTTGGGAGAAAATGAAGAAACTGTTTTTACCAAAATATCAGGAACATTGTAAAACTATAGATATCCAAGATGAAATCTTTACTATTGTGAAAAATGATGATGAAATGCTAGAGGTCTATTTGGAGAGATTCATGTATATTCTCCAAAGGTCAAAGCACAAATTTGATATAGGTACTATTAGAACCTTGCTCTTACGTGGACTTACTGATGATTCTGGTAATAATCTAAATTTGTTAGGACTAGGGGATATTGCTAAAAACCTTTTGATCAGATATGTGACTTGTGCAGGAAATTCTCGAGGAACCAATATAGATCTGGTAAAGTAATTCAGAATAAAAATAGGAAAACCGAATCTATTGATGCTATGATTATTGGATTAGAAAACAAAATGGACAATACGAAAATTGAAATAATGGATATTGTTAGTAAACAAATAGACTCTTTGAAGTTTCATCAAAAACTTGTAGAAGAGCAAGAAACATTGTCTATTTTCTGTTCAAGATGTAGGAGAAAGCGTCCTCTAGATATTAAAGAGACTAATAAATGTGTAATTTGTGCAGATAACCATGCCACGGAAAAATGTCCCTCCCTACTTGCGCTGAAAGCTGTATTCGAAGGGGGACAACCTGAAGAT
The DNA here is from genome assembly GCA_000404065.3 of Pinus taeda. Taxonomy (NCBI): domain Eukaryota; kingdom Viridiplantae; phylum Streptophyta; class Pinopsida; order Pinales; family Pinaceae; genus Pinus; species Pinus taeda. The sequence goes on along the minus strand of APFE030106733.1, from coordinate 54,506 downwards.
GAATCATTACATGCAATGGGAGCACAAAGAAATTGGCCTCAGGTAAGTGCATATATGGTCCCTGAACCCCCACCACATTTTTTTGTTTACAATGCACACTCATATTCCTATCCTAACACGGGTCACTCTCAGCATTGGAAACATGGGAATCACTATCAATATGGACAACCCTCCCAATCTTGGCAACAAGGATGGAGAGGGCCAAACCATTCACATCATTCACATAATTCCTATCATGCACTGATGCAATCACATCATCCTACATATGCACCTTACCCAATGCCTCAACCATCATTACCTCAGCTGAGTCAACCTATGCCACCATTACCTTTACCTCCACCATTTCGACCTTCTCAGTTTCCTGCTCAACCTTTACCCAATCCTAATAATAAAGCGGTACAAATGATCCATTCTATGACCTCGATTTCTTCATCCAGATTTCAGACTAAACCAGTTGGAGTCAATGATCTCCAATTGAGATTAGGGAAAGTGTTAACCTCAGAAAATCAAAAGCAACTCACGGTGATTATCGATGAGAAAGGAGAGGAGGAAACTTCTAACCATTATGGGAAAGATGACACCATTCAACCTATCCCTGTACATTCTGAGCCCTTGTCATCTGCTTCCAACTGACCTCCCTAACCAAAGAGGTTAGTTTTGGAGAAGAAAGGCCCCATTCTCGAGTCTAGCTTGGATTTTAAGCTTAGGAGCCTTTTTATAAAGGTACCTTTGCTCCAAGCTATCAAAGAGATCCCCATCTGTACAAAAATCATTAGGGAACTCTCTCTCGAGAAGCCATGGAGGAGAAGATTGCAACCCTAAACCATTCAATTTGTTGGTAGAGTAGCAGAGTTCATGATGGGATGTATAAACATGGAAAAACATACCGACCCTGGAAACCCTGTTGTGTCTATTTAGATAGGTGATGTCCTTGTCTCCAATGTACTTATAGACCTAGGAGTAGCAATTAATGTTATGACCAAGAAAACCATGGATCAAGTTGGATTGGTCCATATTCGTCCTACTCCCACTGCGCTTGAACTGGAAGATAGATCTAAAATCAAGCTAGAATGGGTATTGGATGATGTGATCATTTAGATTCTTGGGAATATCCCATAGATTTCATTGTGCTTCAACCAAAGAATCTTGTAGGAGGGCATCCCTTGATCTTTGGACGACCATGGCTTGATACAGTTGATGCTTACTAGTGATATGTATATTTCCCATGGAGATTCTAGAAAGAAAGTCACCCTAGATCCACCTGCTAGATCTATTCAAGAGCTCTAAGACACTTTATGGTTAGACTATAGTAGTGATGAGAAGACCCAAACTGTTTCATTTATACATAAAAATGCTAAGTCCTCACAGGAGGGTGAGATTCAAGACTTCCTAAACAATCTAGACACCATGCCTAATTTTAAGTCATTAAGATTTTTAGTCTAGATTTTCAGGAAGGATATGACTCTGCCTCCAACATCACCACCTCTAGCAACACCTTTGTGTACTCTGTGTTATCACTCAGGTTGTCCCTAGGCTCCTGTAGGGATACGACTGAGGTAACCACAAACCAATATTTGGATTGTAGGTTCTATCCCACCTGCAATCAGAGAGGGTTCTCTCTTAATGATTTAACTTTGTTGATGATGATTTTAGGCTAGTTGTTGGGTTCAGGGGTTTTGTTGTTTTGTTTGGATGGAAGGTGTATGCCAGGTAGAAAATTCCAAGAAGAGAGGCGAGGTAAGGTGTGATAAGTTTCAAACCATTGGGAATGGAGTCATGGATTAAGGCTTGTTGTTGCATTTTCTTGGTCACAAGATGATTGTGGAGCGGGATAGCCACACATGAGACAATTATCAATTTGCTGAAAGGATGGAATGATGGTCAGGGATGAAAGGAAATTAAGAATCTTTCATCAAAACTGACAGGGAGGAAAAGTGAAAGAATGGTTATCTAGGACCAGTTAAGAATTCCTAAATTATCATTCATAAGTGAAAGAAACAGTGTAAAAAATATTATTTAAGTATGCATGTTCATAACTATTCCTTATGAAAACATGAAAAATTGAAGAAATTGAGCCTAAGGTGCAGCTAAGCAAATCCTAAACTATTCTTCTTTTCTGCAATTTAGAGGGTAGATTTATGATAAAACAAACATAAAAAGAAAATAACAGAGTTAAGAAACACTTATTGAACCATGTAGAAGCACAGGAATTCCACAATCACTCCTCGGCCAATAAAACACAGCAGACAGTTTTAGAATCCATGCTTTCAACAGTCTTTGATTATAGAAAGCATCACAGTTACAGTGTGAGTCTCTGCTTGAGAGAAAGATCAGAATAACAAAGATCAAGCTACTGATCAACCAACCAAACCCTACTCCATTTTTCAGGGTGGTATATATAAGAAAAATATCTGAAGTCATTTATTACAATTGACCTAAACAGGTCTGCAGGAAAAAGTTTTTTCTAAAAACCTAATTGTTGCTGGAATTAAATGCAAGTAAGTCCTTTGGGCTGCGCCAGAGGCAGCTGAATCAAGTTGAGTTGATGAGGTGTCCTGTGTGACTTGGTGCAGTGGTTCTGTCATAATTGTGCCTTGAGTTATGGTCCACTGATCTTTTGTGAGTTTAATGTGCAGTCATTTGTGCTGGTGAGCCTTCAATGCGTCTTTAATTGCTTCTTGACTTTCAGAGCTTTCATTTTAATGTTGGATTTGCCTCGAGACCTGAGAAAATCTCCTCTGATACACTTTGCCGCTACATTAATGGTCTTCGCTGCTTCCTAATACTCTTTGAAGTGCTTTTTTTCTGCATATTTGATCTGATACCCTTTTAATATTTGTTGCTAGTCTCTTTCTGTCTTCAAATTCGTTTAATTTGGCAAAATCGGGCAATTTCGGGCTTTTTCGGTGCAAAAAGGGCGAAAGAATCAAAAGATTCCCTAAATATTCCCCAATATGGCTCATTTTCCGTAGCGATGCGCGATTAGCGCTTCGCACTAATCGTGCATAGAAAACTGCCTCCGTTTCTCATTCTGGAGCTCTGAAGCTCGACTTTCGCCCTTGCGCGGTTTTTTCCCTTTTTTTGGTTGCTGACGTCAGCATGACGTCAGCGAGGTGACATGGCAGGGTGATGTGGCAATGATCTGGTCGGCAGGGTGATTCATATGTTACTGCGATGCGATATACTTCTTTCGATACGATCGCAATATCGCATCGGCGGAGAATGAGAAGGTATTTATTTTGGAAATGCGATGCTTGCAACCATCGATCGCCAATATCGTGATAGAGCATCAGGCGAAAAGGAAAGGGCCACACCTCTGTGGTATAAAATATTGCGATATGCTGATCGCGAGATGGCATCGGCGAAGCATCCATCGGGAAGAAACAACAGCGAGCCATAATACCCTTGCGACCTCCGATTGCGATAATCGCGTTGGGGAGGGTTCACCAGGATCGGAAGAATGTTAAGGCAATCGGCAAGGGTTTATTGCGATCGGAAGGAGTGAGTATGTGCTTTTGAAGAGTATTTGGGGCCTCAGAAGGGGTCCGATAACCTAGAAAGGAATTTTATGCTTTGGAAGGAGTCCATTGCATTAGAAGATGGTTTGAAGGGGCAGCATGAGGGTTCTTGCCAAGTTTCAGATACACTGAGCAATTCCCAGGGGTACTTATGGTTATTTTCA
>APFE030106733.1:5506-38245 GCA_000404065.3 Pinus taeda | reverse complement strand
TCCCTAGGCTCCTGTAGGGATACGGCCGAGGTAACCACAAACCAATCTTTGGACTGTAGGTTCTAGCCCACCTGCAATTAGAGAGGGCTCTCTCTTAATGATTTAACTTTGTTGATGATGATTTTAGGCTAGTTGTTGGGTTCAGGGGTTTTACTGTTTTGTTTGGATGGAAGGTGTATGCCAGGTAGAAAATTCCAAGCAGAGAGGTGAGGTAAGGTGTGATAAATTTCAAACCATTGGGCATGGAGTCATGGATTAATGCTTACTGTTGCGTTTTCTTGGTCACAAGAGGATTGTGGAGTGGGATAGCCACACATGAGACAATTATCAATTTGCTGAAAGGATGAAATGATGGTCAGGGATGAAAGGCAATTAAGAATCTTTCATCAAAACTGACAGGGAGGAAAAGTGAAAGAATGGTTATCTAGGAGAAGTTAAGAATTCCTAAATTATCATTCATAAGTGAAAGAAACAGTGTAAACAAGATCATTTAAGTATGCATGTTCATAACTATTCCTTATGAAAACATGAAAAATTGCAGAAATTGAGCCTAAGGTGCAGCTAAGCAAATCCTAAACTATTATTCTTTTCTGCAATTTAGAGGGCGGATTTATGATAAAACAAACATAAAAAGAAAATAACAGAGTTAAGAAACACTTATTGAACCATGTAGAAGCACAGGAATTCCACAATCACTCCTCGGCCAATAAAACACAGCAGACAGTTTCAGAATCCATGCTTTCAGCAGTCTTTGATTATAGAAAGCATCACAGTTACAGTGCGAGTCTCTGCTTGAGTGAAAGATCAGAATAACAAAGATCAAGCTACTGATCAACCAACCAACCCCTACTCCATTTTTTAGGGTGGTATATATAAGAAAAGTATCTGAAGTCATTTATTACAATTGACCTAAACAGATCTGCAGGAAAAAGCTTTTTCTAAAAACCTAATTGTTGCTGGAATTAAATGCAAGTAAGTCCTTTGGGCTGCGCCAGAGGCAACTGAATCAAGTTGAGTTGATGAGGTGTCCTGTGTGACTTGGTGCAGTGGTTCTGTCATAACTATGCCTTGAGTTCTTGTCCACTGATCTTCTGTGAGTTTAATGTGCAGTCATTTGTGTTGGTGAGCCTTCAATGTGTCTTTAATTGCTTCTTGACTTTCAGAGCTTTCGTTTTAATGTTGGATTTGCCTCGAGCCCTGAGAAAATCTCCTCTGATACACTTTGCCGCTACATTAATGGTATTCACCGCTTCCTAATACTCTTTGACGTGCTTTTTGTCTGCATATTTGATCTTAATCTTTGTTTCTGGTCTCTTTCTGTCTTCAAATTCGTTTAATTTGGAAAAATCGGGCAATTTCAGGCTTTTTCGGTGCAAAAAGGGCCAAGGAATCAAAAGATTCCCTAAAGATTCCCCAATATGGCTCATTTCCCGTAGCGATGCGCGATTAGTGCTTCGTGCTAATCGCACATTGAAAACTACCTTCGTTTCTCATTCCGGAGCTCCAAAGCTCGACTTTCGCGCTTGAGTGTTTTTTCCCTTTTTTTGGTTGCTGACGTCAGCGAGGTGACGTGGCAGGGTGATGTGGCAATGATTTAGTCGGCAGGGTGATTCATATGTTACTGCGATGCAATATACTTCCTTCGATACGATCGCAGTATCGCATCGGCGGAGAATGAGAAGGTATTTATTTTGGAAACGCGATGCTTGCGACCGCCGATCGCCGATATCGCGATAGCGCATCGGGCGAAAAGGAAAAGGGCACACCTATGTGGTATAAAATATTGCGATATGCCGATCGCGAGATGGCATCGGCAGAGCATCCATCGGGAAGAAACAACAGCGAGCCATAATACCCTTGCGACCTCCGATTGCGATAATCGTGTTGGGGAGGATCGGAAGAATGTTAAGGTAATCGGCAAGGGTTTATTGCGATCGGAAGGAGTGAGTATGTGCTTTTGAAGAGTATTTGGGGCCTCGGAAGGGGTCCGATAACCTAGAAAGGAATTTTATGCTTTGGAAGGAGTCCATTGCATTAGAAGATGGTTTGAAGGGGCAACATGAGGGTTCTTGCCAAGTTCAGATACACTGAGCAATTCCCGGGGGTACTTATGGTTATTTTCAACCAGGGGGAGGGGATATTTACATAAGGGGATTATTTTCATAGTTTTAGTAGGGGGATGGGGAAAATATAGGGAGTTAAATAATAATGTCAGAAGTTAATATGGAGATGACTAGAAAGCGCTAAGTTTCAGAGATCTTAGGCTTCAATGGGGAGATAGAGCTGTGTAGAGAAATTATAGATCCTCCTTGAGTGAAGCAGATCTTCACCAACGTTAAGGAGATGGAAAATGATGAAACTAAGAGATATCAAGCAGATCTTGACCTCTTTTTGGGGAGATTAGTTAATGATTTGGGGAAGAGGAAGAAAGGGAAGTTAGTCATGCCTGATTTGAGCTCCTCCATATGAAATTGCCTGATGACTGTTGCCTGAGTAAAGATGACACTTTAAAAACATGGAAATGAACATAAATCAAGATTCTACAACCTCAAAACTACCTGCCCAGCCTACTTACCTAACATTTTTCTTCTTTTTGTTTGGGTGCACTTAGGCTTGCAGACCCAACATTTCAATTTTTTCTTTTTATGCCTTCCTATCTACAAACTACCCTTATTTCTTCCAAGGGCCCAGATTAAGCAGTTGGGCTCCTTTGATTCTCTACCTATCTAAGAATCTGCCAAGATTAAGCTGTTTGGACAGATTTTCATTCTCTATATTCTAAAACAGGAAATGAAACCTAGGGAGGACCAGATTAAGCTGTTTGGACCTCCCTTTAGATGAGAATTGTTACCAAAACTGGAATGACTCCTCAAAATTGGAATGCAGTAGATGAACTTTGAGTAGCATTCTTTCCTTGGTGACTGTTTAGCAAATATGGAGCATTGCAGCATGCAAAGTATGACATATTTGGCTTGTAAAAATGTTAATCATGAAACATGAGTAACCTGCTACAGCAGGAGGCTAACAATCTAGAGCCTGACACTACTCTTGTTAAGATTAGTCTTGGAAAATCCTTGTATATCAGTTTAGACTTGGACCCTTCTCAACGAGAGAAACTTGTGAATTTGTTGCGAAACCATCTTGCTGCATTTGCATGGGGTTATGAGGATATGAAGGGCATCCCTCCTAAAAATTGTACACACCATATATATATTCAGGATGGAGCCCGACCTGTTTGACAAGCCCAGAGGTGAATGAACTTAGCTCTAAGAGATGTTGTAAAGGAAGAACTGCAAAAACTCTTAGATGCTGATTTTATCTATCCCATTTCTGATAACCAGTGGGTCTCTCCATTAGCATTATTCCTAAAGAAAGAGGAGAGATTACACTTTTTCATTGACTACAGAGAATTAAATAAAGCCACTCTCAAATATTACTTCCCCTTTTCTTTCATCGATCAGGTACACGATACCCTTGCTCGTAAAAAGTACTTTTATTTTCTAGATGGCTTTAGCAGATATAACTAGATAGAGATAGCACTCGAGGATCAAGACAAAACCACTTTTACATGTCCATGGGGTACATTTTATTACCGAGTGCTTCCCTTTGGGCTATGTAATGCCCTGGCTACCTTTCAAAAGGCAATCTTGGCTATTTTTTCTAACCTCAAGTGTGGAAATCTATATGGATGATTTCTCTGTGTTTGGTGATTCATTTCAGGAAGCCCTTAGGAATCTAGAAAAAGGGCTTCTTCGCTACCAAGAAGATCATCTTTCCTTGAGTGACAAGAAATGCAGATTAATGTGCAAGGAAGGAGTAGTTCTTGGCCATCTTATTGTCAACAAAGGTATCCAGGTTGACCTTGCAAGGATAGAAGTCATTTTGAGTCTTCTTATATCCAAAACTCAAAGGGAAGTGAAAGGTTTTCTAGGACATGCGGGCTACTATAGGAGAGTCATTGAGAATTTCTTAAGGATAGCTATCCCCCTTTTTTGACTTTTGGCTAAAGTTAGTGAGTTTTCTTGGTCTACAGCTTGCCAATAGCCTTTTGGGACATTGAAGGAAAAATTAGTTTAGGCACTAGTTTTGAGAGGATCAAGCTGGTCCCTGCCATTCCATATTTCCTCTGATGCCTTAGATACTACTATTGGCGTAGCTTTAGGATAGGAGGAAGACAAACAATCTTATGCTATTTATTTCATTAGTAAAAACTTGTCACCTGCTGAACTCAATTATACTGTTACTGAGAAAGAGTTTTTAGCTATAATTTTTTGTATTAATAAATTTAGATATTATATTACAGGATATGAATTTTTGTACATATTGACCATTCTGCTATAACATATTTGATGAATAAACCATTAACGAGTAGTAGAGTAACTAGGTGGTTGCTATTATTACAGGAATTTAATATTACTATTGGTGATAGACCATCGAAATCGAATGTAGTAGAAGATTATCTTTCAAGATTAAATAATCCTAGTGAAGCAATTCTTGTTTATGATGATTTTCCTCATGAACATCTTTTTTCTATGTCAAAAAAGTCTCCATGGTTTGCTGATATAGCTAGCTATTTAGTCAATAGAAAATTACCACCCCACTTATTCGCTCGTGAATAGTGGAATATCATTCAGAAAAGTGTTGCATATTCCTGGATCCAAGGAGACCTCTTTTACATTGGAGTAGATCTCATTATCCATAGATGTCTAAGAGAGGAAGAGTTTCCTGATATCTTAAAATTTTCCCATGATAAACCAAGTGGTGGTCACTTCACCGATAAGCCAACTACATACAAAGTGTTACGAGATTGCTATTTTTGGCCTTCCTTGTTTAAGGATGCCAAACAATATGTCAAGTGGTGTGATCGCTGTCAGTGAATTGGCCAGCCTAAACCAAACCAATGAGATGCCTTTATGTCCTCAAGTTATGATTGAGCCTTTTGAAAAATCGGCTATTGATTTCATAGGAACAATAAATCCTTCATCATCAAATAAAAAGCATATCTTGGTTTGTATAGATTTTGTTACAAAACGGGTAGAAGCTAAAGTTGTTTCTTTTGCTACTGAAAGAGTTGTTGTTGATTTTAATTTTACTGAAATCTTTACTAGATTTGGTGTACCTAGAGAAATTGTTTCTAACAATGGATCATAGTTTATTTCTAATCTAGTACAAGTTGTAATGGAGTAGTACAAAATCTGGCATAGGAAATCCACACCATATCACCTGCAAGCAAATGGCCTGGTAGAATCCACAAATAAGGTGATTGAGTATATCCTCATAAAGATGGTAAATATGAACATAAAGAATTGGGCTGACAAATTACTAGAAGCACTATGGGCCTATTAGACCATTTTGAGAAACAACACGGGACACACACCATATGAGCTAGTGTGGGAAACAAGTCCTTTTGCTGATAGAATTCTAGATCAAGACTTTCAGGACTGTAGTCCAATTGGGGCTAGATATCTATGAGGCATAGCAACAATGCCTTCTACAATTGAATGATTTAGATGAAATCTGAATGTATTCTCTTCAAAAGAACATCCTGGTTCAACAACAACGCAAGAAGTGGCATGAAATATCCATTCAGAAAAAGCAAATCCAACCAAGTGATTGGGTGCTCCTTTATGATTCAAGATTCAAAAATTTTAAAGGAAAATTCCATACACCCTAGATGGGACCCTATGAGGTGGTCAAAGTGTTTGAAAATGGAGCGGTAGAAATCAAAACTAATGATGGACATAATTCAATGTTCTTGGTAAATGGGCATAGATTGAAGGTATATATTCAACCCTTTACTAAAGGAGATTTTATGCAGCAAGTCCAACAACCATTTGAAAAGGATTTGGTAGGTGATAACACCAACCTATTGAAGAATTCATTCCTTCTTGTCCTTGTTTTAAAGAAAAAATAATCAAAGAAAAATAAAAAGAAAAAATGACAAAAATAAAAAGTATAAAAAGAAAAAATTTCCTGGAATTGTGAAAATCAGTAACTGACATGATTGCATAAGGATCAACTTGAAAACCAACATGCTGGTAGGAAGATCAAAAATTTTCATAAAAAGGGAATGTTACTTGAATTTTAAAAATGTTGCCTGCCACCAAGAAGAAGCAGGTTCACGAAACCAAGCCCTTACCCAAGTTTGGGGTAACTAGCATGGACATTTTTTCCAAGTAAACGCTTACTTCCTGTTGTAGTTATTTTTCCTGCACCAGTGCAGGTAGACTTCAAGGTAAAATATTCTTCTATTTCCCATTTCAAAATGTCCCACTAGTTTCATTTCTAAATTACCCAATGAATTACCTTCCTCTTTCTTCCAAGAAACCACCCTTACATGATTCGTAGAATCCCTCTTCTCCCTTGAATTTTTTTCCCACGTCCCATTTCGTTTATCCCTCTTGATGATATAGTTCTAAAATCCCTACTTTCATATTCCTTTCCATTTTGAAATTTTTACCCCTTTACCACTTCTTTATTCCCTCATAAGTTGATTGCAGAATTTGATGCATTCATTCCGAAGGCATGTTGATAAGCACCAAAGGATGGCGAATAAATTTTTCTTGTATAGTGAGGCAAAATTTTTAAAAGTCCAACTATAGAAATATGTCCTATCATATTTTCTATTTGGTAAAATTCTCTAGTGCAAGCACAATGCAATGCAAGCACGAGTGCAAGTAGGTGTGGTGCAGAGATACAATTGAATGTGGGAGCAATTTAGACAGTCTTGAAATGGTTTATAAAAGATCTATGGGCCAATATTTTTGTACATAGGTTGATATGATAACTCACTCCATGTTTTAAATTGATTCTTTGTTTCATTAATTACTAATCTAGGGATAAATATTTAAAGTGTAAGGTGTGTAAGGTTGAAATCTAATCTTTTTTTATAAATGTTGAAAATAAGTTTGATTGAGTTATGATGATGATTACGGAAGGGTGTTGAATCCGATAACCTGCACTCACCCTCTTTGCAATCATTTCGCACTATCCTACCATTGTTAACCTACCTATGATCAGATCATTCTAGCTGTTGCATCACTGCTGCCTATACTGCCACTACATCCAATCATCATGATTCACCTATAACGATGATCACTGACACGGATCTACATCTAAAGTGGAAGGATTGTTCCATCATAGCTAGGTAAGCAAGTCTACAAAGATAGAAGGCAAGGAACCTCCTGTACAAAATTCTCAGTGAATGTTGGAGTCACCCTGGATTTTTTCCGAAGGACTGATCAGTGAAGTAGAAGAGGTTCAAAATGGCACATGTGAGGAGTGAAAAACTATCGCTACAGGAGATTGAAAAAACTACCAAGTACAGGAACAATCTTGCACTATTGTAAGAAACTAGGTTCCTTCCATTTCTTTGAAAAATTGATGGATTCGACATGGGCGTAGTGCTAGAATTTGCAAGAACGTTCAAGGAAGGTTGAGTTAGGGTCAGGTCCTTAAAATTTAAAATCACTGAAGAGTTCATTTCTTAAGCCACAGTCCTGCCACTTACAGGTGAGTGCTTGTTTAAGAAGAAGCGATTGACAAAGAAGCGTTGGCAATGGTTCCTAGTTGATAAGAATATTGAGGTCAGTTGGAGAAAGGGACTGCCACACACTGCCTTAGTCAGAAAATGGCGATATTTACAGTTTATATTATAGAAGTTTGTCACAGGCGAAGGATGCCATACCTTGGCATTCATATACCACCTTTGACTACTCTCACATTTCAAGGCAGGGAAACTAATTAATTTCCCTCACTTCTTGCTCAAGAGCCTTGAAAAGATGGAGAAAAATGTGTAGAGCACGAGTGCAAGTGAGGTTGCAACCAACCTCTACCACCATTGGACTCATTACGATGTTGGTCAAGAAGAAGTTAGAGAAAAAGGGAATAGCATTGGAGGCATTTATGAAGGAATTCTGAGTAAAGGATGCAGAAGAACCTGCTAGCACAAGTGCAAGCAAAAAGAGAAAGGCAGAGACATTGTCTCCTACCAAGCGAAGAAGTAAATGCTCAATAGTGCAAGCAGAGAAAGGGGCCATTGAAAACACTCCACCTGTAGCAAAGACAAGGAAAATTAGGACTTTGGTGAGGAGCAAAGTTTTTGGCCAAGGAACAAATCAGTCGGGCTCCCCAATTGTAATCGATGACTTGCCGCAAGTCTCCCCCACAATTCACAATCTCTTGGTGCTTGCAGACGCAGTAGAACACACTGTGGAGGATGAAGAGAATGTAGAATATGATGTGTTATTGTCAAAATTCATCAACAAGCTAAGGATCAAGTGAACGATGTCGACACCAAACACTGGCGAAGACCAAGCAAAGGAGGACGAAGAAGAACAACATGAAGAATCTCCTGACAATCTTAGTGAACCTAAGGTGGAGACCCTTAATGATTTCGAGGACCAGGGCATTGAAGACCCTGCAGTTTTTGAAGGACAAGGCATTGAAGACCTTGTAGGTTGTGAATATCAGGGTACTGAAGACCCCGCAATTTTTGAAGATCATGGCATTAAAAACCCTGTGGTGTTTGAAGGACATGGTACTAAAGTCTCTGTGGTAGTAGAAGAATGGGGAATCGAAACCCCTATTAATTTGGAAGGACAGGGTGTGGAATCCCCTGAGAAAATGGGAGAGCAAGTTAAGAGCCCAGAGGAATTAGGCGCATAGGGTATTGAAATTCCTGGCATAGAGATTGGTGAGGGTATCCAAACCCTCAACGACAACAAAACCCTGAGCATAGAAACCCTTGGTGATGTCTTAAAGCAGACTTTTGATAGTCTTGACCTTGATGTTGAGTCTGTGGCAAAAAATGCATTTGCTCCCAAATATCTCAATACAACACCGTCAACTCTCTTCCTTAATAGAAAAATAATGGACTTGGAGCAACAAGTCCATGACCTTGAAGCTCTAAACTAGGTCATAAAAGAGCAAAGTTTGCAGAAACAGAGTGAGGTGGAATTACGGGCTGAAGTAAAGAAGCAGAAGCAGCAAGTAAAGGTGTGGAAATATTGGGCTTCTATATGCTATAGATGCCTAAGAAAAGGTAACTAAGCAGCTGCGAAAAGCCCGAGACAGGAAGCCAAAGATAGCTAAGACAAGAATAAACATTGAAGTGCAATATTGAGGTGCGGCCACTCATTTTTGAATGTTTTTTTGTAGAGGTAAAATGTTGTGTGAGGACACACAACAAATTAGGGATGGAAGCATGTTGGTATCCTAAATTTCCCTATTTTTTACCCCATTTCCATCAATATCAACCTCTGTTTTACCTTAATACAAGACCCTTCTTCCCTCCACTAGTATAAGATGGTTACCCTTTTCCTGCACATGCTCATAGTTTATATTAAGATTTGCTAAGGGACTTTACTAATATTTTTATATAGAATTCATGTTATTTACATATTCTTGCAACTCATATTGATTTCCTAGAAGTAATCATGGAATGTAGTGTTAATAATGTATGAGTTGACTAGTGTAGGAAGATTCCTGCACTGCCACTATTCGAGATTCCGAGAGCTATCTTCCACGAGGACGGATCTTGATCTTCGACTTCGAGTTTAACTGTTGATAAACTAAAGTAGGTGGCACACATCTAGGGATTTTTCTACAAATATAGATCATGGCCCAATGAAGCTCGTGTTGTTATAACCATTGGCCAAGTTTGTAATTTGGTTTCTAAGTCTGATCAGACGAGAGGCCTGAATGACAATTATTTGTAATTAGTGTAAACAGCTTGGAGCAGAAGGATATACATGATGTAAATTGTAGATAGGAAGGGAGATTCGTAATGTAATTTTTCGAATCAAGTAAATACAAGAGGATCATTATGGTTTTCACACATAGCATGTAATGTCGTCTTTGATGTGTTATTTGAAGTGCTGATTGCTTTCGTTCCATAGAAGGGGAACAAGCTGGTTGGCCAGGGCCCGACCAACCCAACTCTTTGAGCCCTCTCGCTTTTCTAATTTGGGAAGATGATGTGTTTATTTCATAGCATCTTTGTGATGAAATAATTTAATCGTTAATCTTTGAGTTCTAAATTAAATTATCTCTTGTAGCCTATGTGTCGAACGAATCCATAGTTTGCACAATATTTTTGTTCATTTGTAATTATAAGATATCTTTTATGCATTTACTTTATTCTTGCTTTCCATTTTAATTCATTTTCGAAGCAAATCGTGAAAGGAACTCTTTCCTTCACTAGTGCATGTTGTTTCTTGCACCGCACTTAGTCATTCATTACAACAAACATTAAATCACTCAGCTTCATTTTATTTCCCATTATTTTGCAAGTGAATGAATCGATAAATCAGGTAACTATTTCTAGTATTAAAAGTTCATCTCTAAAAAGATCTAGATGAATTTATATTAACTACCAAGTTATACTTGCAAACAATATCATTATTGTGGGTGAAGTACCAAAACTGGTTGACACATGCAAAGTACTTAGGCTATTGATTAATTCTTTTGTAAGCTTTTTATCTCATGAAGTTTATTTCCCTGATGAAGTTTAATGAGTTGAAGAATTTTCTTTCTCGCAGCTAGTTAATTCAAAATTTCATTACAGTTGCAATTCCTTCTTAGCATATCTTTTCTACTTTCGAAAATAAACTAGAAACTAAGTAAAGGGAACCCTGCTTTGGGGCAAGAGAAAGTCTCTTGACACTAGAACGGAGTTCTCTAAGCCCTGAGGCTTAGAGCACCTTCACTCAAACATAAGTCTTCAGTAAGGAGGATTGAATATACTCTTACACAGAAATACTATACCTACACTAGTGCAAGCAAGATTGAAATTGTGCAAGGATAGGTTGTTTGTGTGGGAGAAAGATCAAAAGAAAGGTGGAACTCTACAAGGGCCCACTTGTCAGCCTTCTTATCACCCATGTGGAGATTAACATAGCATTTCATTTAGAATTTAAGATTTTTTATGTTGTGTGGACTTTCTTTACTTGATTTACTTACAAATTGTCTTTTACATTCTAGAATTAGATTTTCCTTGGTGTAAATTGCCTTTCCAATTGTTTTCTATTTGATTCTACAAAAAATTCCCTTCAAGAAGTGGGATTGGAAATAGGAAAATTTCATACCATTTCTGGAATTTCTTGTGCTTCGTCTCTAAGTTTACGAAACCCTCGGGTTGACAATTAAGTGTTTATGAGTTTGCTCAAGCGCAATTCCTACACCTAACACATGGTTGGGAGACGCTGATCAAATCACAAAAACCATCCAAGACAAGCTTAAAGTCTTGCAATAGATACCGCAGACAATGAGGCTAGTCACAAAGGGACCAAATACAGATAAATTAGTGGAGAGCAACTACCGAGGTTGCAGTAATATAGGTGGAGCTAGGGGATCTTTGCAGCAATATCACAATGCTAACCAAGTGACTCGAGGATGAGTCACGATCTTTGTGTTGGGGCCTTGCTGGGATGGGATCCCTTGGGTCGGTTTTGGGGTTAAAGTAACCCAAGTTTTCATATTTTTTGTGTAACTAATGTAAAGTCTCCACGATTTGTGGATGCAAAGTGTGTAGATGACTAGGAGTCAAGGGTTTTTAGCCCATCTTTTATGTAAAGTTTGAGTCAGTTTGGAGACCTAGTCATGGTTCATGGACCATGGGATTGTATGAAGAAGGCTATAAATAGGTGTGTCTTACAAAGTCTAAGGCAGAGGTTATGTTAGATAAAGATGTAATGGCTCAATAGAAGATAAGTGTAATGGGTCAATAGAAGATAAGTGATAGCGCAAAGAAGAGGGTCAAATAAGAGAAGAAAGGCCCTGCAGCTGAGTGCACAAAGGCCTAGGTAGATTTTGCAACTGAGTGTGCGAACCCTTGCAGCTAAGTGCACAGGGTAGTTTTGAGTCTGTAAATCCAAACTAAAGATCAATAAAGAAAGTTACCAAAGAATTCCCATGTATACCTATTTTATCTTTGTTTACTATTGTTTATGATATATGTTGTTGATGAATAATGGGTTTATGGAATATTGATCTAATGATGCGCAATTCTCTTGAAGAAGTCTTAATAAATATACGTAATGCATGTTAAGTACTTTCGTGAAGACTGTGATGAATTCTGTTATGTTTAATAAATAAATTAAGTAGATATGTGCAAACACTAATTAGGGGCTATTCTTCGATGTGCGCAAGTGGATAAATCGACTGTTAGGGGTCTGTAAAGGCTGATCGTAGACATTTGCAAAGGTCAGAACACTATTTTAGTAGAGCTGCAGTACCATACCCTAAGGGTTGATCGGTTTACATGAAGGCAGATCTAAGGCACTCAAAGAAATCACACTTGTCTCTAGATGCAAAAACTTGGTTCTTGCATCCCCCCATACCGCTTCGGGTGAGACTGCAGCCTCCACTATGCGGGTTGTTGCTAAAAGGGCTAGCAGTGTAGGGATTTTTTGGTTGGCACAACTAACTCTGAACCTAGTTTTGGACCCCCTAAGCCAACACTAAGGTAGCTGCAGAGGAAGACCGGGTTGTGAAGAAGTGTGTTGTTAAAGAGCAGGATAAGAAGGAAAAGCAAGATATCGAAGCAAGCAACAAATCAGCGTCACAACGCACAGATGAGAAGGAGATATTTGCACAAGGCAGTGATGGGAGTGAGGTGATTTCCAACCCTTTTAAATTCCAGAAGGCAGAAGCACATCAAAGAGACAACAACAGGTTCGGGAAAGAAGAAGAAGTCAGACAAATAATCATAGGTGGACCCTCTTGTGCTAAGAGAGGGAAATTTAGATGAGATCAAAGACAAGGTTCATGATACCACATCTGAGCTATGGTAGCACTTTGAGCAACAATATGTTTAGACACTAGGGAGTGTCCATAAGGATTTGTGTGAGCTATAGATCCAGGCCGGAAGAATCTAGGTGAGCGTTGGGAAAACGAGCGCAGTGCAACTGAGCCTGACTCAAGTGAGCGTGAGTGTTCTAGAAGTGGAATGGACAATGGACCTAAGGATCATTCCTTTACCAAAATGATCCTTGTGATCAGATAACTAGGATGACCGCAACACACTAGAAAAGATCAAGGGTATTGGGATCAATGTGGTCATGCTACTGCTCCTGGCCCTCCATGCATTGCATCAGGGGATCTCAGATGAGTTGCAAATTAGGGATCAGCGTACCCTTGCAGTCCACAATGAGCGTAAAGTAAAAATTGCACAGATGTACGAGGAGAAGACACTGGTGCTAAAGGATAAAGAGGAAATGCAAGCGTGAAGCACAAATCTCGAGTTAGTAATTGATCAAGCCTATCAAACAGTTCCACAATTGCATATCCCAAATGATGCACAAGCCGAGACGAAATTCAGAAAATTAACTGCTGATGGGCCTCTAAATTAGACATAAATTAAGGCCCATGCCTCTAAATTAAATAATAACTTAAGGCCTATGACCATCCTTCATCACATTAAACCTCTCTTTTTGCATTAGATAATTTATTTTTAAATTTAATATATTCATTAGGAAGGTTTATGAATAATTGTGCCTAATATTATTTATTTTTTGTGGAATATTATGAGAATATTGGGCAGATTATGAAGAGTTGGAGGAGGAGATAATTTAGGGACTTGTTCCCTACTACTGGAGGATCAATAATAAATAATAAGTAAAGGGGACTAGATCCACTAATCAAGGGATGTTGGTGGGGAAAGCTTCCTCCATTAATGAGGAATGATTCCTACTCATTTTGTATAAGTAACAAGTCTAATTTTCCTCTAGGGGGATTTTTTCATGGGTGTTAGTGTGGAGAGAGCTTGTATTTTTGCACCTCTATTGTATTTTCTTGCAGGGATATAATTCTATTAATGAAAATAATGAAGATTGGTGTCATGTTCAACTTCTAAATCTTGTTCTCCTCTACAGGTCTTTGAGTTTCCTTGGGCTTGGCCATCCCAGGAACCTCAAAGCCCTTTTGTATCACTTTCTTCCCTTCTTTTCATTGCTTATTCACATGCATCTCTTGTTTTTATTTCTTTTTATTTCTGCATTTAGAATTAATGATTTCTTGTTGTAGGATTGTGTTAAATGGTTGATGTAAGTTCTTTTGTAGGATCACAAGCATTATTTCATCCTTGGAAAAGATTTGGAAGTTCATAATAATCATTGAGTTGCTTGGATTAGTCTTCTTATTCCCAAATCTAGATTGTTGGATCTCTTGAATTTATCTTTCCTTCAATCATTGTAATAGTTAGATCACTATATTATTTTTAGACTAAGAGATGAGTGTTAGTATAAATGTGTATCAGAGCTTGAGAATAGGAATTTAATGGTTGAGTGATAAAAATAGAGATTGAGTTGTCAATGCAGTTAGAATAGGATTTGATTCATAAAAGAGGAAAGAATGTAATGACAGAGAGATTATCAAGAATAGAGTGAGTAAGTGAGAGGTGTGATAGAGATAGGGTTTGAGATTGAAATAGAGGTTAGAAAAACTATTTTAATCGAGCCGAGAGGGCCAAGACTCTGTAATTTCCATTTTGTTGAATAATTGATTGAAGTGTGGGGTGGACACACTGTTCTAGTGCAAAAATTCTCTTATCACTGTGTATCGACATTCTAGACCCTAATAAGGTATTTTTCTATTTTCATACATTTTATTTATAAATCATAGTCAATTAGTGTTAAGAGTTAACATTGAATTTAAGCACTAAACCTTTCCTTAAGCACCTTTATTAAAAGTATGAGTCAAGCACGTGGGTGGTATTGATAAGTGGGAAGTGGTATCTCGCATGCCCTAAAGGATATAAATGGTATTCCTAAAATTCATGCGATTAACCTTAGTGGGCGACACAGAGCATAGGAAAACCACTTTTCTTGCACAATTTCTACCTGATATCGATCATGTAATATTTCACGTGAGATTTCATGACAACCTTCAAATTGGATGGGTCGCATCGATGGTGGAAATCGTCCAGGTTAGTTGGTGAGAAGACGACATGATATCCGTTGGATCTAGAGAAGTGAGATCAATGGCGTGGATTGAAGCGCTTGATAAAAGGAGAAGTCAACAAGGGACTGATAGTGATTGGTTAGAAAAGTGGGACCCTCAGGGTGAAAATCCACATACAGAATCTATTTGTGTGCAGCTGAGTGGTTACAAAGTTAACCCATAGTCAAATTACAGACTGCCACCTCATTTTTGTCAAGACAAAAAGAAAAACAAATTTATTTTATTCATTTACATGCATATCAATAGAAGGTTTGATGGTTTGAATCTACATTCTTAGGACAGTAGGACTGGATACATGTTAACTTAGCATTATTTTGAAGCAAAGCCTCTTAGGAGATAATTAGAAAATGGTGTGTTTTAGCATTTGATTTCATTCTCTTTCCTTGTACTTTCTTTCTTGCAATAGGTTAAGGTTCCATTTCGAACATTTCATTTTATGCAATTAGTTTAGGATTTGAGTTCAAGACAAGCAATCCGTTGCTTCATGACTGTAAAGGAAGGACACATTGTATGCTGCACACATAGTGCCGATACCTCTTAAGTTTGTATGAACCCCGGGCTGATAATTAAACTCGGTAGTGTTAGGAGTTGCAGCATTCTTGTTGCAATACCGAGGCTCATAAACTGTTGTGGTGCATGACACCAAAGATGAGTTTGGGCGAGTCACCTTTGAGTTCTAGGTGAAGATAGTTGAACTCTAGCTCAAGCTTCAACCAACTACACCGCCAGAAGTTTGGGAGCAAAGAGGTGAAACTATAAAAGAATCTATGGGTCAACTACATGTCGTAGTCCACAGTTGTGACCAGCTATTTAATCAGACAATGGGCCTATGGGATACATTGCAGGGGGAACTTAAGCTACAACAATTGAACACATAAATCAAGGAAGCGTACAAAAAATATGATGAAATTGGTATGACTACATGGATGTTGGCACTAGTCTAGCGTTTGGTGTGCTTGTAGGAGGGCAAGGTGATGCAAATGTAGATCTAGGAGTTAAAAAAAAATTAGTCCCTACTAAGAGATCCACTTTAGCCTTGGACACACAAAGTTGACCAAATTTCATTAAATATTCATGAAAATCTAAAGGCCATGTAGTAGACCGAGCAGACTATGCAACTTATAGTGGAGGGGCTAACCATAGAGAAATTGGTCCAGGAGGTACAACAAGTAGAAGAATAGAGTATTACGAAGCTTCAAACATTGACCAAGGCATTAAGCGAAATCCGCTAGAAAGTGGAACAACCAACTGAGCGACCTGAGGGTGAGTCACGATATCTGTGTTGGGGTCCTGTTGGGATGGGGTCCCCAAGGGTAGAATTGAATTAATCTAGACATTTTTGTAAAAAAAATTGTAAAGAACGAAAATTCTTTGCAAAATATGGATGCAGAGCATGTAGCTATTCAAGAGTAACAGGGGCCTTACCCCCTTGTTTGGGTAAGTGATAGGCAATTTTGAAGCCTCAACCATGAGTTGGGGGCCATGGTATTGCATTACAAAAGCTATAAATAGTGGATTCACATCGAGTCTTATAGATAACTTTTGATAAATAAGAATATAGAGATGAATGAATGAATGATGTTAAAAATATTTGATAGACAAGAAGGTTTGTTCCTCTAAGTAACGAAGGAAAGGTTCAACAACTAAGTGCGCGGACCCTTGCAGCTGAGTGCACAGGGTAGTTGAAGTCTATACTGGAAAGATTTTGATTAATAAAGACTAATTTTGGGTTGGAAATACTTGCATCTATCTGTTTAATTGTTATGTCACTTTTAATAATGTTTATGTAATTCAATGTGTTTTCTCCACACGAATATGGTTAATTGAACATGTTAATGCCTAATAAGATGATTGAATGATATTCACAAAGATCTAAATCTAGTTTGGGTTAGTTTTAGATCAGGAAGATAAGTCTACACAATGGAAGATTTAGATCTCAGAAGCCCTAGAAGACCTGTTCAGTTGTGCCAAACTAGTAGACTTATCATGTTAGGGCCTGATTAACACAATCGGCTGGTCCCTCAAAGAATTGAAGGTATTTAGGGCCAAATTAGCAGTCTTAACTATATAAGAAGGTTGGATCTGCGCAGAAGTAGATCTTATGCACTAAAAGACATCACACTAGTCTCTGGCTGCAAAAACTTGGTTCTTGCATCCCCTAGTACTACCTCGAGTGAGACTGCAAACCTGCGCTACACAGGTTGTCACTAAAAGGGATAGTAGTTGAGGCTTTTGTTATTTAGCGCGAACAACTCTGAACCTGGGTCAGGACCCCGTAAGCCAACACATGCAACAAAAGGTTTGAGGTTATAGGTTGCAATTTAGTGTCTAAGGAGAGGTCACAAGTCGTGTAATCACAAGACATTGAGAAGAGGATTGCGTGTTAGGAGAGCGATTTGAGACCTGAGGAGGTCGCAGGTCATAAATTTAAAAGAAAATAAATGACCATTACATACTACCAATGTGATTAGTGACTTATATTGCAAAGAGTAAGAGAAGGTACCAATTCACAAATTTAGATGGAAACAGAGCTAGCAATGTGAACTAAAACCGTGAAATGCGACTTAGTGGGAAAACCTAAGTTTTCTTATGTTTTAGTATTTGGCTTGCTAGGACCAAAGAAATCCTAGATAGGTTTAAGGGGTGATAAAAACCTAGGAGGAAGTGGGTAAACGCTGATAAGTAATTCAGTATGGGGGTCTCCAAAATTTCAAAAGAGCTGAAATTTTCGGACTGTTGTAGCGGCCACAACACAATGACACCTTTCTTTAATTGCTATATTATTGTATGAATGATAAAAAAATTCAATAAAGAAAACTAATTAGTCTCTTAAAGAGACCTTGGCATCAACCCATAAATCATGTGAGTAAAATTTGATGGAATCCATGTTCACTAGTAGCATATGCCCATAAAGAGGACATGTAGCATTTGAGGCCTTTCAAGAAAACAAGTACACAATATTACCATGCCATTCATCTACATGTGATAAACCATGTTAGATACCAACTATATCTTTATGTGACCTCATATTGGTCTAAATTAGGCCCATATCCTAATTAATGAAGCATTGCATCCCAAAAACATCAATGAATCCTCTTTTCTCTAATGTGTGAAAAGTCAAATTGTGCCCATAATACAATTGCATTAATGCACACTATGCACTCAATTTCTCAATAAGCCTATTAAATAAATATTGAGGTATAAAATGAGCCTATTAAGGAATATAATAATTATTTAAAATAATGAACTAAGAGTTCTAAATATTCAATGGAGAATTCTAAACATTTTACTTTTTCGATTATTTATAACAATTATTACAAGAATTTGGCTATGTAATTTATGGTGCAATTGTAAATTTTCATTTCCTAAATTGCATTTTTGAATGCATAAATGGATTTAACACATAAATAACCCCTATTGCATTGGGATTATGCAGTATCAACAAATAATATATGTAATTCCAACAATTATTCTAAAACTTTGGCCAGATTTTGGGAAAACATGGTAAGAAAAATGTGCCTTCAAGAAACATTCAAATTTATACTACTCTATTTTCAACGGGGAAAAATAATCCTTTTTTTTCTTTTCCTTTTTTTTCAGTATTTTTAATTTTTCTCTTTATAAGTTTACTCAAATTTTAAGTGTAGGTACTCATTGAATGCCTAATTAAATTCCACATCTAATGAGTTGTCGCTATCCATACGCTTGATAAATTCATAGTGAGATAAATGAGAAATTTATGACAAAAAATGTTTCTTTTCAAAGAAACTCATTTTTCCATTTATTTCCAATTGATCTCACTATGATCTCATGATAATTATGCAAATTTCATTTTTGTTAGATGTAGGATTTAATTTTTCATCCAATGATTGCTTTCACTTGAAATTTGAGTAAGCCTATAAAATTTAAGTCGAGAATATTATTTAAAAAGTAGTTTTCCTTTTATTTTCCTCCAAAACTATTTACTCTTATGGTTGAAATCATCATATTGAATCCTTCAGCTTCTTTTAAAGTTGATGTTGGCATAAAAACATTGTTTGAGGCCTATTTTTTACTTCAAAATTTCCGTAACTGGAATGTTGTCATGAAAAAATGTGAAAAAATAGAAGTTCATTACTCATTCACTCGCATTGACAATAAAATATGCTTATTTGGTGAGCACCATCTCTATATTATTTACTAGTCATTGGTGGAGGATTCCTTTCTCCTTGGAATGTTAGTTGTCACTCATAAATTTGCTACATATCCATCTATGGGTAGAGCCATCCTCTTCCTAATGCCTTCATGTTAATAGCCACATGTTGTTGCTACATCCTTCGGATTTTGTCTCCCACCTTGCATCAATATTTCACCTTTATTCATTTACCATTATGTTTCCCTAATGTTAGAAGAAAAATGTGATAGTGTTGAGATTACACCGTTGGAGTGAAAATATAAGATCGAAGAGCTACAAACACATTCTTAAGTTGAAAGAGATTACCTTCTCAAGAATATTGGGAAGATAATAAAAGGGAAACTAAGTCAAACAATGGGTAAAATTAAGAAAATTCACTTGGAAATAATAATTCAATAACATTTCTTATAGACCCCAGCTTAGTTCACATGTTGTTGCCTCATTATCACCATGATGCCCCTAAGATATTGTTGACCACAAATTCACTTTAATTTGTTCAAGATTATTATATATAATTACATTATAATTCAATTGGAAATATGTTTACCACATAATTAATATACATGTCTCACAACAATACACCATATTGAATGTTTAGTATCTTGCAACTTTGTAATAGGGTTTTTCCTTTTCTTATGAACTTGAAAAACTAATATCATCATTATTTCTAGGGGTCTATTTTGGGGGTATTTCATAATTTGGGACATGTTAATGCATAAACTAGAAAGCTTATCAAATAGGCTAAATCTAGAGGGCGCATCAACACTTTGGGACAAAGGCCTACTATCACCACAACCTATGTCCCCTTCCCTTCTCATGTTTTCACCATCCAGAGGAGTCCCAATATCCAACACTTGTGATAGATGTTGCTAGGATAGGTTTTAAGTGAGGAAAGGAGGCTCATTCAATGTAAATGTTCAATGAAAGTATGAGCTTTGGGAGAACCTAAGATGAATTTCCAAGAAAAACTCCTTAAAACGAAATATAACCAAGGCTTTGGGTTGAGATATTTGACGAGACAAAAGTTCATCCAAGGTGAGGGTAGATAAGAGAAAAGGCTATGATTCATATACTTCAACAATTACTAAAGCTCAAGCTTTTAGAGAATCCCCAAGTTGAAGGATAACACCTAGGGTTCCCAGTTAGTGTGATGGCTACGACATCAATTATTTTGGGATTTGATGGTGAGCATGGCTTCAAATTAGCAGGATAGATAGAGGAAACACCAGTGCAGTAGGTTGTCCAAACGGTTTTGCAAAAGATTTTCCCTAATGAAATTGACACCAATCCCTACAGAGGCCTCATTATCCTTAAGGGGATGAGAAAAGAGATGAAGGAAAGGTGAAAGAAGATTGATTTTTCAAGTGTAATGTGATCACCAAGGATCTAGGACCCAATGTTGGCTTATTGGGAGAAATGAAGTCAAGAAAAACCAAGAAATGATGATTCACTCTTTAAGGAGACCTAGAAGGAATTTCTCTACCCTATTTGGAAGCAACAACAAAATGAACTATAGATTTTTATACTTCAATGACACTTATTGTGGAATTTCAAGGATGAAAATGAAATTAATCCTCTAGGAACATTCATTCATTCTTTGTCCAAGGAGTAACACATGAAACAATTTCCAAAAGATATCAATGCTTCAAATAATTCACATTAATTAGGGTGTATTAATCACCATGAAAAAGTATTCCATGCATCAGAAATTCACCAAAACAGAAATATTACATTAAATAGCACTTAGAAGAAAAATAAGAGCATATCCATCCACAAATTTTCCAAATAGAGGCTCCAAAAATGCTACCGAAATTATCAAAACATCATAATTCATTAATGGCATCCAATTTTGTCCTCTAATTTTAGGTCCAAGTTCTTTTCAAGAGAGATTGAAGATACAAAGTGTGGTGATGAGAGTGAGGCAAGGCCTCCTTTATTTATACATGGCCTAAGAGTTCAAAAATAAAAAGAAGAATCCCCTCTAATGCCTAATATGTCTAGTAACCCACCCATGGTTACAAGCCAACCATGATAGCTCATAAAATAAGTTGAATTAGCCTTCTTAGTGCCATGTTAGGCTAACATGGAGGCCTAGAAGAACAAAATTGAGGCCTCATGTGCTAAAAATGAGAGTGAGGCCCAAAAAAATAATGGATAAGAGGGGGATACCCTCCAAATGCTACAAACAAATTCCAAATCCAAATTTGGGATTTGTGGGATCTAATTGGGTCTCATGCTATTCAAATGGATCAAGATAAAGTTGATGTTCCATTAATGAAGGCTAGAAGATGACACATGCCCTCCCATGTATTCCCAGGGAAGACAAACGCTACTTAGGGCCCCAGATCAACTGCCAAGTGTTTGGTGCAATGTGTAGTCGAATGGGAAATGTGGTCCAAGTGCATCAACATTTCTGTATAATTGGAGCATGAACAAGAAATGTGGTTGTGTTCAAGAATCCCATGGTGTGGTAATCAATTCTCTACATGGATGGGGGAGCTTACCCTAAAAGTGCCATTATGACCCTCTAGAGGGCTTGGATCTTGTATATGGAGGTGAAGTCCAAGATGAAGACCCATATACAATCTTGTATAAGATCCAATGGACCTCCTCACCTTCCAATACAATAATTCATTAGTGAAATTGAGTAAATTAGCTTTCTAATCAAAGGAAAAAATGGACATTTCATGGAGGCATTCCCTTCCAAATGGGAGTTGAACATGTACTAATGTTACCTTCCTTGATAAGGGAGTTAAATAAGGATCCTATTAGGTGGTTTCAACCTTTAAGGGAGTGGTATGTCCATGACACATCCATCAAGTGGTAGGTGTCATGTGAAATAATGATGGAATGAAGTGGGGGCAAGAGGGAAGGCTCCAAGCCACATGCCACAGTACAATGGTATCTATAATGAAGGAGGAGAACACATTGGGGGTATGAATGTAGAAGGTATAAATCATGGTACATGAGTTACCCTTACCTTTTGTTTCCACCCTTCATCATATGTCTTTTTCCTTTTATTTATTTTTCTTCATTTACTGCTCGACGCTCAAGGAGATGAGAGCATAATGTGTAAAATATAGCAATGAATACCCCGTTAAGGTGGAGCAATTCATCACACACGAGGGGTTACAAGAATCACAATATTGATGGTGTTGGATACCACCAACATACATGGTGTCTCCCCAATGTGAATTCCCAATTAGACTTCACACCATTTGGAGTAGGTGCCACATCCAAAGTATCGACCCAACCACCTGTTGTAGCAGCTACAACCACCCTCCAAATTGTTTCATATGCTCTGATTTTGGAGCCTTCCTTCTTAACCACAACAACTCATCTCACACTAATCCAGGTATTCGTGCTTTGACTGAGACTCATCTTTTAATTTTGGCTTGTGTTTGCTTACTTATTTGATTTTCTAACTCACAAGTTGATATCCTAACTTGGTCACGCAATAGTTTTGGGCTTGCTCCAAGAAGCCACATGATCATGAAGGGACACTAGCCTTGATGATGGGAATTGCTTAGTCCTAAATTCCAGTGGGCCTTGAGCTCATAAAATGCACAGTCATGAGGAGGCAACCCAACACTGAGCCCAAAAATTGTGCAACCCTCACTAAGCTCCAAAAATGCACAGTGAACTGAGCTAAAAATTTGCTAAGTTCCCTGGAACTGCATTGGATTTCCTGGTAGTGTGCATGGCAAGTTTCCATGGAAAAAGAAAAAAAAAAGAAAAAAGCATCCCTAAAAAATAGGGATCTATTTTTAGTATCCTAAGGAAGGTACTTGCACTATTTTTAGAAACTTCTGCCAAGTGTCACTTATTCCTTGATTCTAGGCATGGACGTCATAAACCCTAATTTGTCCAAATCTATTTAATTGATGGTGCTAAATCTCATTTCCACACTCGATCTTGGAGCTCTAGCTTTCCAAAGGAGATCAAGGAGCCATTAGTGTGATTGTCATTGCTTTTCCAAGTGATTTTTGTTTTTGTTGTCTTTTGTTGCTTTTTCTATTGCTTTGTTTTGTTTGGCTTGTGTGAGTCTTGTTTCACTTGTTTCTCTTCATAGTTGTTGATGTTTTAACTTGTTTTAACTTGTATAAGTGTTCGTTCAAGTTATAGATTTCCTTTCCCAAGTGTCACATCAGTTTTCCCGATTTTGCACCAATGGTTGTGGTTGCAACGACTCTCCTCACTCACTTTGTTTTCCTTCTGTTTCATCAATTGCTACACTTGATTCACATGAATCTACCCACAATTAGTCAAATCTTCACTCAACTTCACACTATCTCTCATATATGCTTGTTTTTCACACTTACCTTGTGCAGATCTGGGTTTCCCTTAGTCAGATCTTGCTTGGCACAGTTGGCACTACACAATATGGAGGCTCAAGCCACAAGCTTGGCCTCTATAATTTCTCAGTGCACAACCTAGGTTGGATCCAACTGCAAAGTTCTAGGAGCCAACCTCATAACTTGGCCATAGAGAATGTGCAACGCGTAGTCTCTCTTAGGCCTTTGCCCAGGCTGAATTATGCATTGTTTAGTTCCAGTCATCAGGCTTCCACCTTGGCTGCTAAGACTACATAGTGCATAGTTCCCATAGTTGGTCAGTCCCCCCTGCTAAGAAAAATTACACAATCCCTCACATCTAGTGCCCAATTTTCTGCTTGAACTTGCTTTGTAAGTTGTCTTGTGTTAAACTAACATTTTCTTGCCATGAGTGTCCTCTCTGTCCCATAGGTACAAAATTTGTTGAGAATATCTCCAACAATCATAGTTACCATGACATCTAAGAGAGATGAATCAAGGGAAACAATCGAGAGTAGTATTAGGGAAGTAGTTGAGAATATTTCATTTTATTTACTAGTGTATACTGATACTCAGTTGTTTATAGAGAAAGGGACAATACTAATCTGGAAACAGATCAAAGAAACTTTTGCAAAGAAATTTGAGGTAGATTTGGAGGACCGATAGGTCTATCTTAGCATCCAAAAATCAGGGCTATACAAGGCTGCATGTAGGTATCCCACTTTCCCATGTGTATAGATCATCAATTGGATTGTCTCACATACAGATGAACTTACTATGACATAGAGTAGTGCCAATAGGCAGAAGCTTGTGACCTTCAGGGAAAAAGACTTTTCAACAAATGTATCACTTGCACGAACTTATGAAGTGCATGGACTCACTCTTCTATGCAACCCACAACTATGTGAACACAAGATACATTGTCAAGCACTAGGTGAAAGAGCCATTGAAGTTTCGATAGACACCCACCCATGTGTATAAGACAAAGTCCCTCAGTAAGGCTTACCAACTCTTGATTATCTTTGCTTGCAGGATCCATGGTCGAGAGATAACATAAACCTTTCTTGAAGGGTGGCTAGCCTTATTGGACCAGTTAGTGAGTGATGGGAGGCCATTCAACTGTTTGGATTTGTTGGTTCAACAATTGAAGGCCCATGTAGCACAAGCTTGGAATCCACCCAAGGATGAGAGAGAAATATTCTATATGTCTGCATACTTACTGGATGATATCTGTGTGCAACAACATTTCCTTTCCATGAACTAGACATGGACACCATGAGAGACTACCGTGAACATCTATTGCAAGTTGCTTTCAGACTGCAATTATCAAGGAATAATGGCACACCTAACTGACCACTTTATCATCCCGCTATACAAGCTTATATTGGAATAAGATGCACCTTGCATGTCCTAAGAAGTAATGGAGGTGATAGTAGACATTACATATTGGTATGCCTAACCAGGTGGCACCTTCATCAAACTATTTTGTGGATAGAATCCTCCACATGTATTACCAAGGCATGCCATGAAAGAATTGATCATGCAAGAAGTATCATACCACCTCACTATAGGGTTGTTAGCAGGACTACATACAAAGAAGAAAGCGTCATGGATTTCTCTTCTTTTGTAGATTGGATTATACAAGATCAAGAACTTGAAAGTCACAGATGTCGAGGCTAACGACATAGTGAAATTGGAATTTGGCACCAAGGACTTTAATCCGTATGATCTCCACATTATTTGAAGGACCATTGTATGAGAGTTTACTTTCCACAGATCAATGAAAAATTTCATTGGTGAGAAGAGGATCCTTGGAGGTACTACTATAATTCCTCCAGACTCAATGATCTGGTTAGTATAGCAAGGACTCCAACGGTTTCTCCATAGACAAAAGTAGTTATGGAAGCAACAACAATAGAAGAAATCAATCCTGTGTAGGACAAGGGAAAGAGGAAGATTGCTGACAGTCTAGAGGGAGAGCAAAGCTGCAAAATGAAAGTAGATCCTCTTATCATGAAGGAAACATAGGTAATGGAAGTAAAGAGGAAGAAAAGGATGCAAAGAGAAGAGTGAAGGAAGAGAGAAAATCAGAGGTTGCACGGAGTAGAACTGAAGCTAAAGGAGATAGAGAATAAGTTGAAGGAAGAACAAGAGTTGAGGACGAGAGAACAAGAAGAGAAGTAGAAGAAGGAAGAAGAAAAAATTCAAGGCATGATGATAGAGGAAAAAAGATTGATACAGGTTGAAGAGCTAGAACAACCAGGAGCTGAGGAGGAAGGTAAATAGATGTAGGATCATATTTTTGTTCAACAAATTGAATAATTGATTGAAGTGACAGATATAGAGTTGTAATAGGAGCCACAATATGAAGATGTTGACCTAATGTTGAGAGCAACATAGGTCATACCTGAGTTTTCACCACCTCCTGTAATGCCCCACTTAATCTTATCATGCAAATTTTATTAGTGTTTAAATTACCTGAAAATATTGACTTATAATTATCAAGAAATATTGGTAAATACCTTCAGTTGGGAAACTGTAATTTTTATTTACTGATATAAAATGTATTATTGTTATTATTCAATTCACAACTTGTCTTCTAAAATTTAATCTTGGATAGGATATGGACTCCTTTCATTATTCCAATTTAAATATCCATATCCCCAAAATGTCCTCCGAAAATCTCCTCGGGAGAAGATATGGTCCTCCCCAATTAAGTACCAAATTAAATATCCATATATTATCCCCAAAATGTCCTCTCAAATCTCCTTAGGAGGAGATATGGTCCTCCCCAATTAAGTACCAAATTAAATATCCATATCTTATCCCAAAAATGTCCTCTCAAATTTACTTGGAAGTAGATATGGTCCTCCCCAATTATTTACCAAATTAAATATCCATATGTTATCCCCAAAATGTCCTCTTAAATTTACTTAGGAGAATATATGGTAAGAAAAATAAAATGAAAGGATGAGGGGATCCTTGGTATTGGTTTTGGTTGTGGTTGTGGTTTTGGAGGATTTTGTTTTGGGAGGAAGGTGGAGAAAAGAGAAGGGAGAGAAGGAGAGTGTTTTTTTAACTTAGACACACTACATCTGATTGGACTTGCGCTCAAATGGCTACGGAACCTGTGGAGGTTTCCTAGGCTAGGAATTACTTCCTAGTTGGCTGGGAGGCCAATACAGTCAGGTAGTCAAGAGGAGCATGGAGCTCAAGAGCATCTCAACTAAGCTATTGGAACAGGTATTATCTGTCATTTATTTTAGTTATGTAAATTATTACAAGTTATACATTTTGCAGATAAATTGTTACAAATTATACATATTGTAGATTAAATTAATTTATGTTCATGCTTATGATGTTTTATAAACGTGAAATTTTCCTTGTTATGAAAATTAGCAAAATTTATATGAATGAGTGTAGCAGTAGTTAGAGGACCTATAGTTGGGTCCTCACATGTGGTATCAGAGTGGATCTCCAACTCTCAGACCTATTAGAATAGTGTTATAGTTTGCATTAACAAAAATAAAATTATCAAGTATTGTAATCAAAATTCTAAAAAAAAAATTGGTAAAACTCTCGCTAAAGAAATTAACTAGCTCGAAATATACACTGTCATGTTGGAGCTGAACCGATGAAAATATAAAAACTCTAAAATGGTCCATCCTTAGATTATAGATCTCTATAACGGTTTTCTGGAAGGCACCCCAAATTTGACAGTGTTTTAAGAAGTATTGACTTAGTGAAAATCAACTAGTTAGTTTAGTACAGTAGTATTGTAACTATAAAATAAGTATTTTCTGTTGTAATAATATCATCTCAGACACATTTTCAAGCTTAAATTGTTGGTTAAAAATTGGTTTCATTTCTACAGCCTTTAGAAATGGTAGGGTTAATGAATTGTTGGCTCAATACATATAACATAATTGATATTCTCTTTAACACTTCCAGTTTATCCTTAAAGTAACTATCAGTTTCAGAAATTTTTGTATCTATTGCACCTGTAAAAAACAAATTCAGTAGATAGGGGACACACACAATTATTTTGTAGATTATCACAAGCCCTCATTATATTAGCATCCTTTGATAGTCTGTGTTTGGTTTATTACTCACAGCATCATTAGATTTGTCAATGTTAGTGCTCTCCCTCTATTTCCTCTAGCTTGACTGTTGACATATCTCTTCTTCTCTATGTTGATACAAAATTGATCCCTGGATGCACTGGTAAATTTTGCCTTACTGGAGGATCAATTAAACTATCACCACCTATTTGAGAGTTATATGTTAGTCAATTCATTATGTATAATGAGACAGTCTTGATGACATGCCCATTTTAGTGGAAGTTATGGATTCTTCTCTGCTTCTAATGCTTTCAAGCCTAATGCAACTACAAAACACCTTTGAACCCTCTTCCTCCTCTATAAATGACAACAATGCCCTCTTCTCTTCTTCATGTTGAAAGTCGCTCCATGTCATGTGGCTGCCATCTATTCCCACATGACCTCAAACTCAAATGACGATGGCAATGACAATTCATATTTCAATGCTACCAACACTAACCTCCTCCTTTACAACAATCTCATAATCCCAAACCAAATGCAGGCACTGGATCCCCATTTTAGGGATACCAATTTAGAAGCACCTATGGCCTGTCATATCCACTCTTCATAGCACTCCTTGAATAGTTCAATCCTTACATTCCTCCCCACACAATCAACATGCCCCTCCATTCTTCCCTTGCAATGGTCCGACATATGCTCTCACTGGGTGATAGTGCCAAAGTAGTGGATTCCCAATACAAGGCTGACCCATGGATGGTAGGCAAGATAAGAAACATGGTCACTAGAGTTATATCCACAAAGTTATACCCATATTACATTGGAATCCCAAGTGGGCAGAGGCTGCTGCAGATGATACATGGATTCAAGGAGCTCACTGGTTTGCCCAACATGTGTGGGACTATCGATGGAAGCCATATCAGGCTCCACAAGGAACCCAACAATGAAGTCATCTACAAATGTAGCCAAAATTTCTATGTTGTTGTACTCCAAGCAGTTTTTGACCTTAGAAAATTCTTTTGGGACGTTTTTGTTAGGGCTCCTGGAGGGAATGATGATTCAACCCATTTGAGGGAGAGTTCTCCCTTCGAAAAACTAAAATCTATGCAGGTTCTGATGGACTTTGTGTTCACTCTATGGGGGCATTAGCTTCATCCATACTTTACAGGCAATTGGTGTTATCCTTTACTTTCATTTCTGTCGGTACCATTCTTATCCAATGGCTCTCGGACTCCTGCCCAGAACCTGTTTGATGCAACCCTCATTAGCGGGAAATTTTTTGTGGAACAGACCGTAGGATTGCTTAAAGGGTGATGGATGATGCTGCAGGATTTGAATGTGGGTCTTAGCCACACACCCTAGACTATCGTGGCATGCTGTGTGCTTCATAACTTATGTTAGTTTTCTGGAGAACCAGAGCCACTTATGTGTAGAGATCCCTAGGAGAATAGGCTTGCTGCCATAACATCCGGCAATGACAAATCTATTAGTTATTTCAGAGAGACCTCAAGGAAAGCTCTACTTGAGGATTTTCAAGAAGGCCACCAAAGAGTTTCTATGAGATAACGATTTTGTTTCATGTAAGTGGTCGGTGTGGACCTCACTGTGAGAATATGGGTTCCTAACAAGCACAAAGTTATGATTCAAGGTTTGAACTTCACCTAATTATTGTTTTAATTCCAGTGTACAAAATCTAGCCTCGGGAAACCTTGTACATTGCACAGTAATTATGTGTATCATTCTCACCATTTTTTTGGATTTATCTTTTATACTACGTTTCTACATTGCTATTTTTATGTAAAGACTTTAATAAGAGTTAGAATGCAAATTATAGATTGAAGGTCATTTTGCACTTTTAGATCAATTTATGCTTTAGGCTGAAATAAATTAGGAACAAATACATTTTTGGATTGAAATATGTCAAACTGTTACTTAAAATAAACTTATATATTGACCAAGGTATTTCTAACTATGAACGAGGACACAACCTACTGTAAGCAGATTACGATGATCAATTTTAAGTGACATTGAGAGAAAAGTCTTAATTAAAGTTATTGAGGATATATCAATTAGTGTGAAGTAGCCCTATGATGATAAATAGATAGTAAGCTACAACAATGGTTATAATCATTTGATTTTGGTATATTAAATTTTGGTATTGTTCTTCTTAGCATTAAAACTAAATTCTCATTTTGGATATCCTATACATGAGTTAATCTCTTTTTCTTCATTATTTTAATCACATTTTGGATCTCGAATTCCACTTTTAGAAAAGAGAAAATATTTTTTTGGTAATGGACTTAATATACCATTTTTGAAGTGTAGAGATCTCTTCAAGCCCAGTTTTACCATCTATTATTTATAATAGCTTAAATAAAATCCGATGAATATTTTATGCCGTGTGCATATTTAGAATTTTCCTGAGAAATATGGCTTGGTAGTCTTTGGAATTTCCCTGATACAGAATTTGTAAAGGCCACCTAATGCATTATACCACTATTAATGTTTAAGATGCAATCTTAGAAAGTTGTGCGGCCTTTTCATTTAACTTTTTCGTAAGGCATCGACCTAAAGGGTAACCCTGACAGATGTGTTTCTCTCTTGTCTTTCCTTAAACATACCTATAAATTCTAGGGGATATTTTTTTACATTGTTCTGCAGTTTTTATTTCATGCCCTTGTCTAGTAGACAATGAGAACTTAAATATGTTGAATCTATAATATAGTATCCTCAAGGGTCATTGACTACATGCATGCTAAATTCATTGGCATTTTGGTTAGAATTTTGTTGTTTAGGTCATTGAGTAAATCACTTTGTTGTGATACTTCAGAACCCTCCATTTGTCCTAGGTAATATAACATGTTAATTCATGGGTTGTAAGTGTATTTGTTTGACAGTTAGTGGTAGGCTAATAGTTTCCAATTTTCATAGAATTCACTTGTGTAGTTTTCGGTGTGGAGATCTCATTATAAAATTTGATCTTATGGATATACTTTAATAAGAAAAACTTGTATTTGATTTGAGGATGGAATTGTATTAGTGTTTATATCTATTATTTACTTATGTCATCCTCATTGAGTTCTTTTGTTCCTATTTCTGTTGTCTCATTTTGGAGGTCCTTTTGCTCGTCTCTCTCTCTTATCTAAAGTACCCAAGGTGGCTAATCATGTTTGATCAACTTAAATGTTTCATCTTATTTCACATTTTTTTTATTCTTCTCCTTAATATTTCCTTCTTTTATCTTATTTTCATAAAATTCAAATCAATTCATCATTTTTATAAAACAACACAAAGAAAAGGTGAAAATGCATTCTTAGTTTTTGTTCTGCCTTTTTTTTTTTCATTCTATGTTTTTTTTGTTGTCCACTCCGCTATATCTAATACCTTTCAAGTATCAGCCAGTACTTATGTAACCCTCTTACATCTTTAGAGTGATTTCACAGTGAAGTGATGGTGCTATTCTATTTGATGATTGGCCCTCAAACAAGTTGTTATCCTAATAAATAATGTGCAAGTTGTGGCACTCTTCTGGGTTATCTAATGATGGTTCATTCCTTGGAAGATATCAGTTTCTTTATAGGTTTCTAGGGATATACAAGACCACGGTTGTGGTTTTGATGATACTAATTTTTTTGAGACCATGATACAAACCTAAGGAAGGCACCTTTTCAACATGTTGCTCAATCAGGCATGGTTTAAAGAGAAGGGCAACCAATAAGGATCTATAATGAGAGGCATCTATGTGAGGTCAAGATCTGAATCCAAATCCATGTCTTCCAAAGTGCATAATAGCACTAATCTATTTACAATACTATCTATAACCTGAAGGGTGAGTGCATAAATGACCAGGAAGGTCTCTGAAAAGAAAAGAAAAAATCGATGTAACCAAATATTCAGAGTTTTATTACCAGTGAAAATATCGACTGTAGTTGAAGGGTAGGAGAAGCTGAAATGATTTAGAGACCATTAAGAAAGTATTGCAAATCTGGCACCATTTGAATAGTGTTTGTAGTATTTGCAAGGGCATGTACAATAATGATTTGTACCTTCTACAATGATGTGGTCAACACACTCATATATATATATCTATCTATATATATTATATATATTATATATATATATATAAAATACAAATCTGATCTATGTATATCAGTTGAGCCAACCTATGGAGATTTGTTTTCTTTACAGTGGCAATATTGTTATTGAATAAGAGTCTATACTGAACCCCAAGGGTATACACATTATTAAATATTTGGTCATGTTGGAAAGAACATAGTCCCACTTCTCAAGGAAAGGCTATAACAGAGTTTACTACGTCTCCACTAACCACAATACCATAAGTAGTAGACATAGTTTTATGATCATTATACCTCTTTTAAACTTATGGAATATTTGACCAGAGTATATAGATCTACCTAAGAAATTGTAGCACATGGAGGATCTGTCTCATACAAAGCATGTACTTCATAGACGGGCATTTTTGCAGCTCACTAATGTAGTGAGATGAGATAAATTCTTTGTTGAAAATAATACTGAGAGGGGGGGTGATCATCAAATTTGTCTGCAATACAGTCTATGACCACAAAATCTTGCTTGGAATTACCTACATAGTCCCTTTTATCATCCTTTATCAAAAGGGAAAGTTATCCATGTCAGTACTTGAGCTAACATGACATGTAAAACCCAAAGGCACATCTACCTCCAAACCCTTAGCTACATTCTCTACTGTTTTGAATATCATTTCTCTTTTGACTTTTCAATTAGATCAATGGCAGGAGATATACTAGATTGATATTTCTCTTCATTCTTTTCTTTAGCACTTGAAACAACCATGAGAAACTCTCCATTAGTTTGATTCACATAATATTTGATATCACCAAAGGCTGATTTGTAAAGCTCCTATTCAGTTCCAACATCCCCCAGAATAACATAACCTGGCTTGAACATTTCTGGTATATTGTTTGCCTCCATAAGATACATTTTCTTATCATTACACAATTTTATTAATGGTGGGCATCCTGCCGTAGTTTCCATTTTACTTAATCCACCCACAAAACTTTCCTATTTTATATCTGTAGAAGAGAAAATTGGCACTATATTTTTAATTGTCTCTAGTACACAAGAGTTTTCAGGTGTGTTCACTTCAGTTGAAGTCTCTACACATAAAAACTCAGCTTCCATAGCTAGACTACATGTTAGGCCCCTATACTACTAGTGTAACCCCTTATTATTA
>APFE030106732.1:46471-70780 GCA_000404065.3 Pinus taeda | reverse complement strand
AAACTTCTTTTTAAGGCTAGAATTCACATGGTTAATAAGGTTGGGATCACTACCAGTGAGGATAAGATCATCAACATAAAGAACAAGAATGAGAAGAGACTTGCCCACTTTCTTGGTGTAGACAGTATTGTCAGAATGACACCTAGAAAAGCTAGATTCTAAGAGAAAGCTATCCATTTTGGCATACCAAGCCCGAGGAGCTTGCTTGAGACCATAAAGGGATTTCTTAAGCCGACATACAAGGCTGGAGTTTGTTTGTATAAACCCAATAGGTTGCTCCATGTAGATTTCTTCATGCAAGTCCCCATGCAAGAAGGCAGATTTAACATCCATCTGATGGACTTCCCATTTGAAAGAGGTAGCAAGGGAAAGAACAAGGAAGACAGAGTTCATTTTGGCAATAGGGGAGAAGGTTTTTGTATAGTTAATGCCTTCAACTTGTGAAAAGCCCTTAGAAGCAAGACGAGCTTTATGTTTATCAACTTTCCCATCTGGTCCATACTTGGTTCTGTAAACCCATTTGCATCTAACAAGTTTTCATCCCTTTGGTAGAGGAACAAGATCCCATGTATCATTTGCTAATAATGAACGATATTCTTCATTCATAGTTGTGTCCCAATGTGGATGGCCTGAAGCTTCTGCAAAGGTGTCAGGATCATAATTTGCTAAGACTTGAGCCAGTAAAGAAGAGGCTCTTTCGAACTGAGAACGTGTACGGCGCTGATCTGTAGAATCACCAGCAAGATCACCTGCTGCATTCTGAGTAGCTTGGACCCATTTTGGAAGTGAAGGAGCTGAAGGAGGATCTTGAGAAGGTGGGGGAGGATTGTCATCCTCACTTTCATCATCTGAAGAAGAAATATGTTCAAAGGTAGAAGAGATAGAGAGAAGTGGCACATGCGCCGAACTAGGCTCGTAGGCCGATTTATTTTCATCAAACTTTACATCTCTTCTAATTATAACATTTTTGGACTTAAATGGAATAAGTCTATATGCTTTGACATCTTCAGAATATCAAACAAAGATACATTTTTCACTCTTTGGTTCTAAAGCTTTACGTGTTTCATCTGGAATATGGGCCCATGCTTCACTTCCAAAAACACGAAAGTGACTCACATCTGGTTTAATAGAGCTCCATGCTTCTTCTGGAGTGATGTTCTTTAAAGCTTTAGTAGGAGTGCGATTTAGTATGTAATTTGCACAGTTAATTTCTTCTGCCCAATAGTTAAGACTAAGTTCTTTAGATTGAAGCATACAATTAGCCATTTCCTTTAAGGTGAGATTCTTCCTTTCAGCTACACCATTTTGTGCTGGAGTATATGGAACAATATGTTGCATTTGGATTCCATGCTCAGTGCAAAAGTTGATGAAGTCGTGTTTAACATATTCTCCACCATTATCTGATCTTAGCTTAAGAATTTGATGTCCAGATTGTTTTTCAACAAAGGCCTTAAAGGCCAAGAATTTGTTAAATACTTCACTCTTGAATTTTAAGAAATATACCCAAGTGTGTCTCGAGAAATCATCAATGAAAGTTAAGAAATATTTGTAGCCAGAGAAGGAAACAACTGAAAGTGGACCACATAAATCACTATGCACAAGCTGTAGAGGGGTCGAGGCGTGCCAAGAGGCGCGTTTTTCAAAACTGTCCCGATGATGTTTTCTGAGTACACATCCGGAACAAACACCATCTCTGCAAGATACCATGGGAAGACCTGTCACCATATTTTCTTTACATAGGTTTTGAAGAGAGCGATAGTTTAACTGACGAAATCGCTCATGCCAAAGTTTGCTCACTTCACCATTATGATCAACAAATACTGAGGGGAGATTTGATGACCCAAAGTTGTGAAACTTATAGAACCTTGTGGAATCATCAGCAATGCCAGTAGCTAAAATCTGTCTAGGATCCTTTAGGTCCTTGATTACAACATCATGAGGTGAAAATTCAACAATTTTACCTTCACCTGAATGAGTTATCTGATATACAGATAGAAGGTTGGAGGATAAGGTTGGAACACATAATACATCATTAAATTAACCATTGTCTATATGAACAGTTCCAGTCCCTACAACACTAAGAGATCTATTATCACCAACATATATATTTTTGGTGTTACAATCATTTAAAGAAGAAAACATGGCTTTATTTTTGGCCATGTGATAAGAAGTTCCAGAATCAATGAGCCATTCATGAGAAAGAGGGGAGGAAGAGACATTTAATACATAGCCAGAACGAGATGCTTGACAACCACATGCAGAAAGTGCCATTCCCGAAGATGAATTTGAAGAGTGCTCCAAGTTGATGTTATGCTTCTTCATTGTTGCTTCCAAGGCTTCCATCTTCTTAAAGCATTTAGATTCTAAGTGGCCATCTCGATTACAAAAGTTGCAATGTCTATCAGTCTTCTTG
The DNA here is from genome assembly GCA_000404065.3 of Pinus taeda. Lineage (NCBI taxonomy): Eukaryota > Viridiplantae > Streptophyta > Pinopsida > Pinales > Pinaceae > Pinus > Pinus taeda. The sequence continues at coordinate 68,367 of APFE030106732.1, read as the reverse complement.
CCTTTGTTTTTATTTGCCTTATCATTCTGGTGAAATGATTTTTCATTTTGAGGCTGAAATTGCTTAGGACCCTTGTTTGGTTTAGGACCATTCTTTTTAGGATATGACTTCTTAGGATTCTTTGAGTTTGGTTGCTACTGGGCGGTTAACGCTTTCTTAGAAGAGTTTCCAAGATTAAGAAGACCAAGGTGTAAGAGTTTTTCATGTTCTCTTATTAAAGAATCACAAAAAGCATCAAAAGAAGGGGACTTGTAGTCATGTCCTTGAGAAATGAAGGCTTCTCTTGTAGAATGGAAGGTTTAAACAAACACAGAGTAGGCTGGTCCCAACTTAGTAAGAATGCAATAGATAAGTGCAATATCTTCTTTCTTAACCTTAACACCTTCCAAGAGAATTCTAATGGTCTTGAACGTGGACAAGAAATCTTCAATGCAAGAAAAATTATTGGGATCCAATGTAAGCAACTCATTTTCAAGTTGATGGGCCCTAAGTTCATTTTTTATGCCAAAAACTTTAGTAACCTGCTTCATTTCTTCATCAGGAGCATCAAGTTCTATAATATGGAATCTAAGATCAGGAGAGATAGACATCCCTATCAACCCACATGCTTGATCTTGCCTATTTTCCCATTTGACTGCTTTATCTTCATCTTTCGGCTTGGTTTCTTGGCCTGAGGCTATTCGGTAAAGACCTTTACTTCTAAGTAAATCCACAATGTAGGACCACCATTAGAAGTAGTTGGTGCTGTCAAGAATAACTTGGCATGGAATTTCCATTTTAACAGAAACTGAAGCTATATATGCTAAAACTAAGTGTTCCAATGGAAAGAGCTTGAAACAGTAGGCTGGTTAAAAAAAAACAGCTCCGAAAACGGCTTCCAGATGAAGAAGTTATGGCTTTTTTAAAAAAAATTGATGAAGGCGCCGACAAAGTGCGGGAATGTGCGGAAATGAAAAAAAAAAGCTCCCTTTTCAACAAAAAAGGAGATTTGAACCCAAGACCTCTACTCTCATAAATTAGCTTTGAACCAAGTGAGCTATACAAAAAGTTTGAGAGAGAGAGAGGAGGGGGGGGGGGCTTTGTTTTCTTTTGGTCACGGATGCTTTCGATTGCGTGCTTGCTTGAGAAAGCTCATTTTCTCCCTACAAAACAAAAACACAAAACCCAACACGGACATACAAAAAAAATAAGCCTTATGGCTTAAAGTTAGCTTTACTCAGAAACTAAATATTTTCCTCAATGTTTTTGATTTTCCGAGAACACACTAAGGTGCAAGGAAAAGAGCATACGCATGAGAAAAATCCTTCCTTTCTGTTTTTGATTTTCCCAGATCGCACAGTGGCAGGGCAAAGAGCATACGCAGAAATGAAAGGTATAGGTCCGGTAATAAATGAGCTAAATAATTTGAAACTGAAATAAACAAAGAGAAAATAACAGTAAACTGCAAATAAACACTGTATACCTCTAGATCTAAAAAATGACGTAGCTAGGGCTACCGGAAACCTTTTCGCGTGAAACGAAAGGGTTTCCTCACTGGAACAGATGCTCCCAACACAACAGAGCAATTCTCTTGGCCCGAAAGCAGTCAAAAACAACAGATCTAGGAGATGGCAGTCGGATGCAGTTCAACCGGCTTGAGATTTGGATCACCAACGGATGCGGCCCTCAAATAGCTCTAATACCATGTAGGAATTTACAGAGTAAGTTCCTCAGACAGATCACCAAAAGGACATCGCTCACAAACAGATCACAGATCAATACACCAGTATGTTGACATGGTTAAAACCCTCAAAGTGGGAAATAGTCCACGGCTTGAGCCAACGCGGCCACTTCAGGCAATTTATTAATAAAAGATGAAAATTTACATAAGCTTCTATCGTGAATGGTTAACCTACAAATGACCCTCCATGTGCTTTAAATAGAATTCATGGACCAATCAGGTGTCAAGCCACGGATCAAGTGTTGGTAATACCAAGGAGAGAATGAACCGTTAGATCACTACATATCGTGACCGTCGGATTGTAAGTTACAAATGTACATAGTAAAGAAACACACTTTACCTAACTCTATAGTAGACCAAGTTATACTTAACTATTCCTATGTGTCAGAATATCCTAACATTGGCCCTCTCATCTCAGTTATAACAGTTTATCTGACTTCTGTATCAATCTCAAACCCTATCTTTGTCACACCTTTGACTCATTCACTGAATTCCCTATCATCTCATCTAATCCTTCTCTATTACATTCTTTTTCCTTTTATGAGTCAAATCCTAGCCTAACTACATTGACAATTCAACCCCTATTTCAATCAATCTAACAACTAAATCTCTATTCTCAAGCTCTGTTACACACCTACACTAACAACTTATCTTTTTGTCTAAAAATAATACAATATTTCAATTATTACAATAACGGAATACTAACACAAATTCGAGGGATCCATTCCTCATGACTAAAACAGATTTTTGACCATCAGGTCAATGAAATTCATCTCTTTTAGCCACAACATGTGAACATACAATCACATTGCTGGCTAAGTCCAGATGCTCCTGCATCAGACTCCCGGGGAAGAAAAGAATCATCCATCAGACTTTCAAGGCTTACTCCATACTTCTGCAACTCTGCTGTTGTCAACCAACTAGCATCCTCCACTAGTTGTCCCTTCCATTTGATCAAGCATTGAAAATAAATACCTCTTTCTTCGTCGTCTTTGGCATTTGTTCTTCCCAGTTCAAAGTTTTAACTTCATCTTCTATAGCTTCCTTCTATAGCTCTATCTTTGTATCTTTGTATGAATACAAATTTGCAACATTGAAGATAGGTGATATTCCAATCCCTTCTAGCATTTCAATTTCATAAGCATTAGTGGAAAACTTCCTCACAATTCTTCATGGTCCTATCTTTTTGATCTTTAGTTTAGTATAAGTCTTAGCAGGAAATATTTCTTTCCTCACGCATACCATCACTAAATATCCCACTTGGAATTCTTTTTCTTTCCTCTTCATATCAACTCTCTATTTGTATTTTCCATTGCTTTCCTGCAATCTTCCCTTAACATCCTCTTATAGTCTTTGCATTTGCTCTGCAAACTCTTCAGCTTTTGCACTTCTTGTCTCCTGTTTACCCAAATTTCTGAGCTCATACACACCTCTTGGATTCATCCCGAATACAATCTAATATAGAATCATTCCAATACTTTGGTATGGAGTTTCATTACAAGAAAACTCAGCTTGAGAAAGTGCTAAATCCCATTGTTTAGGATTTTGATACACTAAGTTTCTCAATATGTTTCCCAAGCGTCTATTTACCACTTCGGTCTTCCCATCTGTTTGAGGATGATATGTTGAACTGAAACTAAGGTTAGCACCTAGTTTTTTCCAAAAAGTTGTCCAGAAATGTCATACAAACTTTGTATCTCTATTAGACACAATACTTACAGGCAACCCATGTAACTTTACAACTTTTGAAAAAAAAAGATTAGCAATATGTGTTGCACCACTAGTCTTTTTACATGCAATGAAATGTGCCATTTTGGAAAATCTGTCTACCACAACACAAATAGAATCATTCCCTCTTTGGGTTCTAGGTAATCCTAAAACAAAATCCATACTAACTACAACCCATGGTCGGTCTGGTATTGGCAATGGCTGGTACAATCTTGTATTTTGGCTTCACCCTTTAGCATGCTGACAGATCCTGCACTTCTCAACAAATCTCTTAACATCATTTTGCATCTTTGGCCAATAGTAAAAAGCATTTACCTGAGCAAAGGTTTTGTCTTGCCCAAAGTGCCCAGATAATCCCCCAATGTGTTTTTCATTGATTATGTTCTCCCTCATAGAACATTTGGGAATGTACAATTTTTTCCCTTTAAACAGTAAATCCCCTTTGATAAGATAATCCAACCACTGGCTTCTATTATGAACTATTGGATTTTGTACAGCTACATAAATATCTTTGAAGTCTACATCATATTTATACATATCAACCATTTCTTCAAATCCTACAACACTGACTCTCAATTCATGTAAAATGAAACTTACCCTGCTCAGAGCATCATCAACTTTGTTCAACTTAACACTTGTGTGTTTTATCATAAAAGTAAAGCTATGTAAAAACTCTACCCACTTGGCATGTTTCTCATTCAATTTTCGCTAGTTGTTTATGAGCTACAATGCATGATTGTCAGAATACAATATAAACTCTTTTGGTAGCAAATAATGTCTCCATTTCTTTAAAGCTTGCACAATAGCATAAAATTATTTATCATAAGAAGAATACTTCTTCTTAGCTTCATTTAGTTTCTCACTAAAGTACGTTATTGGTCTCTGTTCCTGACTCAAAACTGCTCCGATTGCAACTACACTAGCATCTGTTTCAACTTGAAATACCTTTTCAAAATCAAGTACAACCAGAACTGGTTTCTCTATAATTTTCTTCTTCAAAAACTTTAAATTTCTGTATGTTGCTTCTGTCCACTTGAATGGCTGATTAGTCTACTTAATTGTTTCAAGAATTGGTGCGCAAATCTTACTAAAACCTCTGATAAATTTCCTTTAAATATTTGCAAGACCATGAAAGCATCTTATGTCAAATATGTTCTTTGGAATAGGCATGTTCCAAATTGCTTGGACTTTCTCTGGATCCATTTTCAAACCTTTTCTGGAAAATACAAATCCCAAATAGATCAATTCTTCTTTCATGAAACTACATTTCTTCAGATTTATCAACAACTTCTCTTCCTACAGTGTTCTTAAAACCAACTTAAGATGCTCCAGATGTTCTTCTTTTCTTCTACTGAAAACTAAAATGTCATCAAGATAAGAAATGGCAAAAATTGCCTATATATTCCTTCAAGACTTCATTCATCAATCTCATGAATGTACTAGGTGCATTAGTGAGTCCAAAAGGCATCACTAACCACTCATACAACTCACTATTTGTTTTAAATGCAATCTTCCACTCATCTCCCTCTCTAATTCTTATTTGATGATATCCACTATTTCGATCTATTTTAGTGAAATACTTTGACCCACTCAACAATCCATCAAATCATCCATGCGTGGTAAAGGAAATCTATACCTGATTGTGATCTTGTTTATGGCTCTAGAATCAGTACACATGTGTCATTCACCTCGTTTCTTTGGAGCGAGTACTATTGGCACAACACATGGTCTAAGACTCTCTCTGATTAGTCCCTTATCCATCAGTTCTTGCACTTGTCTTCTAACTTCTACACTCTCTTGAGGAGTTAATCTGTATGCTGCTTTGTTTGGCAAACTTGCTCCTGGTATTACATCAATATGATGACTAATACTCCTTATTGGTGGCAATGCATTTGGCAACTCATCCATAATAATATCAGTAAAATCATTCAACAGAATTTTCATTTCCTTAGGTAAATCATCTAAGTTTGTGGAAGTCAAAATTACCTTAGGTCTCCCTATGACAGCAAAATGCATTTCTTTACCTTTTCCAACCTCTTGCAACAACTCCTTTCCACTCATCTACATAACATTGTTTTCAGCTATTCCTTTGTTAGCTTCATCCTTCAATGGCAGTAGTGTATGTTTATTTCCATCCTTTTCGAGAGTGTAATTATTTCTTCTCCCATCATGAATATCTTTCCTATCAAACTGCCAAGGTCTTCCCAAGAACACATGGCATACATCCATTGGCATCACATCACACAATATCGCATCCCTATAAATACCAATCTGTATCTCTACCTTGCATTGTTCCGTCACAATGATCCGATGTCCTTTTTGCAACCATAATACTTTGTAAGGAGTATGGTGTACTGTCTTCACTAATCCCAAATTGTCCACCATTTCTGTAAAAACAAGGTTATCAGTGCTTCCACTGTCAATTATCACTTTACAACATTTGCCATTGGATTTGCATGTAGTTCTGAATAAAGTCTTTCTCTGAACTGGTTCTCCAATCTCTTTCTCTGCCTTAAGCAATACCCTTTTTAACAACAGGGATTCTCCTACTTCAGGGGGTTCTTCTTTGTCTGCAATTTAAGGTTTTGCTTCCTTTTCTTCAGCCACATTCACAACCCTTTGTCTTGTTGCTTTATTATGAGGACAGTCCCATGATCCATGTCCCCACTCTCCACATGTATAACAATGAATGTCTCTTCCTCGGCCTCTTCCTCTGGGTGAAAATCTTCCTTTATTAAATTCCGCTCTATGTGGTGGTCTACTACCTGAGCTTCCTGCTTCACTCTGAGGGTGGTGAAATCTTTGTTTAGTAGTTCCTCTACCTCTTAATGAACTTCTTCCTTTGTTCCTCTAGTTTTGTTTCCTCAACATCTTCTCTTCTGCCTTCAAACCTACTTGATAGGCATCTTCAATTGTGTTCAAATTCAACAAATTGATCTCATCTTGTATATCATATCTCAAGACATTGATGTATCTAGATACCTTCTCCATGTCATCTTCTACATGTCCTGCTCTAATACTGAGCCTATAAAAATCTTATGTATATTCTTTGACAATCATTCCATTTTTCCTTAAGTTCTGTAACTATCTGAAAATATTTAAGAGATAATCTTTTTGCATAGATTTAGTTTTCATTTTACTTACCATTTTATCCCATTTCTTGATCTTGGACTTTCCTTTTCTTACTCTGGACATTTGTAGTTCATCCCACCAGATAACTACATGAGCCTTCAATCTAGTAACTGCAAACTTCACCTTCTTTTTATCATAAACCTCCTCATAGTCAAAATATTTGTCCATTGATTTGATCTTGTCCATCAATTCTTTTGCATTGAGACTCCCTTCATAAAAAGAAATTTCCACTTTTGGTTTTCCTCCTACTTTAGCCAACATCTTCATAAATTTAGTAGTTTCGGTTTCCTCCTCTTCTTCTTCCTCAGAAAATTCTTCTGTAGCACTGGAAATTCCTTCATCAGCTGCCATCCTCTGTGCGATCTCCATTGTGTCCATCCTCGTACGCAGACTCCAGATCTCATCCAGCAAAACTGCATTTACTGTAGGTCTTCCTCGACCTTTGCCAACTCCTCGCCTCAGTGGCATGTTTACTGCAACAAAACTCAATCTCTGGGCTCTATTACCAAAACTGATGCAGTAGGCTGATGAAATAAGCTAAAGTCTGATAATATACTGCTAGTTAATTTAATAACCAATCAACTACATTATTTCAGATTCTCTCATGGCTACTACTTCCCTTGAGGGTCCCACTTGTCCACTAACACTACCAGTCCCACTTGACTTTTCCACTGAAGTGAGTGCTTCGATCTCTACCATCGATTTCACTCTTCCAGATCCGATGTCTATCACTTTCCCCAATCACCAACTAGCCCGTAGATTCTCTACCGTCGATCTGTTCTGTCCCATCCAACGGTTAATAATGATATCGAGTGGACCACTTGTGTGATGGTTACCTACCCGATAAAGTGGTTTTTCTCTCTCCTCCATTTGCTACGTGTCGAGTGCTAAGGCTAATCGATTGGACTCAGGATATTACCATTTACCACTTTTTGAGATCCTGATACACCGCTTCCCCCTCATCAAAACAATCCACGTGCTTATTACTTAACTTTTAAGAAAGACACTTAAATGATGGTTTAGCACTCTAACCCAAGTATTAACCTTAATCACGAATCAGTAGCGTTTAATAATAAATCACATAAATACTAAGATTTAATTAAAATATGAAAATAAATAAATACCCGTTAAGGGTCCAGAACGTTGATACACAGATGTAAATGAAATTCTGCACTAGGATTACACAGAACAACACAAATTCAATCAATTATTCCACATCATGATTATTATAGAGTCTTAGCCCTCTCGGCTTGGTTGTAGCAGTTTATCTGACTTCTGTATCAATCTCAAACCCTATCTCTGTCACACCTCTCGCTCACTCACTAAATTCCCTATCATCTCAACTAATCCTTCTCTATTACATTCTTTTTCCTTTTATGAGTCAAATCTTATCCTAACTGCATTGACAACTCGACCCCTATTTTAATCAATCTAACAACTAAATCTCTATTCTCGATCTCTGTTACACACCTACAATAACAACTTATCTCTTACTATAGAAATATTACAATATTCTAATTATTACAATAACGGAATACTAAGTCAAATTCGAGGGATCCAATCCTCTCAACTAAAACTAATTTTTGACCATTAGGTCAATGAAATTCATCTCCTTTAGCCACAACATGTGAACGTACAATCACATCACTGGCTAAGTCCAGATGCTCCTGCATAAAAATTCTATCACATGCACCCAACATTTTTTTTAAATGTTATAACTAGAAACAATTTTTTATTTTTCTAATTTAGGCCTTACACCTTGCTCTTAGCCTGTCGCACAAAGGCACAACCGACATCCTTATCGCTAGATGATCTTCCTAAGCAATCTTCCTCTAGTCGTCACTCAACTCACCTCCACCACCGAGGCAAGGGTATTTATAGATGGACACAACTCAATGCACAACACCTCCATAGTGATCCACCATGCAGCAAATCCATGGTTCTTTTGTAGCTCACCACACCAGATTTGCTGCCCTCTGTTCAACGATATCAAAAACCACGCCTCCACAATTCAGATTCGTGAAGCTGCTACTATTATTGCCAACTCCTTCCATTATGTTCAGTGGATCAACAGAGAAACAAGCACACCATTCTACATGGCACTCATCACCTTACCATTAACGTTGTGGATGTTGCCAGCTCGATTCCTCTTAATGGTGGAAAATGTTGTAAAGACAACTGGTTCTATTCCATTTCTAACTCAAAATTGCTACAACCGCTCTGTGCATATGCACACTAGTCGCACCCTGTGTGTTCACACCCCACACCATGCAAGGTGACCACCACTCTCTCATTGACTCAAGCTATCACTGTTGAGCAGGAACTCACAGCCCCTCCACTCCGAATCCACTCACTACCACCACAGTGATCTACCACAACAACAATCCACCCACCGATCCACATCTTTTGGGCCTCACACCATCCACTGCTACTCGACGACCACTATGAACCGACACACTTGACCCATGCCACACATTCGCTACTCAGCTCTGAGGTCGACAGAACTTGCCCATGATCCACTGGGCGATCTCAACCTCCACGCGATGAGCACCTCCACACAGTTGCTTTTATGACAGTCACAGTTTTGTTTGATGCGATCTTTGCACTTAGCATTAGCAGCCAACATATTTGACCCCCTCGCGGCACACCAACAAATCCAGCTCCCACTGCTGCAGATTCACTTTACAGTGACAAATCTCCACCATCCACCACTACAGTAGATAAACCTCTCTCGGACAACACGCGATAAACCACTTCCATGACTTCTGACCCCCACGCAACACATTGAATCCTATCAAACTCCAGCAACACGTTTTTCAATGCAAATTAGTGTTGATGACCCAGGCTTAGACAAATCTCACTAAGTGAACGCTGAACAACGCGACTTTCTCTCTAGGAAGGGCACTATTAAACACTTAAAAACGCATTTTTTGAGCCAATATGCGCGTTGATCAAAGAGCGAAAATCCTCTCTACCACCACCATTAAGGGCCACACTACAACCACCAGGCACTCTCAATTATCCAAGCACTCTTGCTTTCCCTCACTCAACCCTCAAATTCTGATACAATGTTAAAAATTGAAGACAAAGTCTTTATTTATCAAATGGAGCCGCTCTCAAGTGAGGGCTTTACTTGGAGACTGCCTCTTGTAAAACGCTCTACACATTCATCATCAATCATCATAAATAAATTATTTACAAGCAAATAAGAAAATCAGAACAACCACGTAGAAAATAAGAACAAATTCGTAATCAAAACTTCACAAATAACTAATTAAACTAACTCTCTCTTAGAATACATTTCTATATTTAACATAAGATACACGATAAATTTACATTATTAAAATAAGTGTTCATTTCAATTGTGTTTATACATTTTTGAACTCTATTCCATTAAACTTGCCTCACCACCCAAATTTAAATTTACATGTAATTTCGCTTGTTTTTGTATTGGGGACATTGTTATTCACCCTCCTTTGAAGATCCCAAAGTGCTCTTACTCTTCAAGTTCCTTCAAATTTAATTTTAATCTTGGTTAAAAGCTTTCAATCTTATAATTTATGAGAACATTCCAATTAGAATAAAATATTTATAATTTAGAAATTAAGAATAATAATTTGTTATTTAAAAAACTTAATATTAAAATTACAATACATTCAAACTGTATTTTTAAAATAATAATTTAATTCTAATGAAAAATATTTTTAATTAAAAATAAATGAGATGGTTTAAAAAATAAATTATTCATACTTACATCTAAAATGAGTAACCCTAAAGAAACTATACACACAATGGGAAAACCATCCTTTCAAATACATATAAAAAAAACAATAATACGATGCCTTTTTTATTCCAAAGGAAATCATCCACACGTGAGGAGTTTATATATCATTGGGAAATATCTTTTCAGAAATTTTCGAGAAGCAATCTCAAATTCGCCTAAAGGCGAAACATAAAAGTAATTTAAATTTACCGTTGGGTTCGTCGAAAGCAAATCTAATGCTTAACCGATATTTAAATTGAACGAGTGAGATAACGTTATGACGTTAAATTTCGATGTCATAGATTGTTTAAATTCAATTAAATTTAATGCTTAATATAAAGTCAATATTAAGTTGACTATGACAACGAATGCAAATTTAATGGAATTCAAGGCGTATAAATGTATTAATTTTAATTACTAGATTTTTGAAAAATCCATGTCAAGGGATATATATATATATATATATATATATATTAGTTATAATTTTATTTTCAAAACTTTAGCAATAAGATATATTATTTTTTGTTGGCTCACTTACCAGGTTTAAGACCGGACTCTATAGACTGAACTCCTCATGATAGAATATCTTGAAAACCTTAATGAATACTTCAAAGAAACTATAAATTAAAACAATTTAAATCATAAAAAAATGATTAAATCAAACAATAAAATAATTTTTTAAGAATAGAATTAAATAAATAAAAATGTTACACAACTAAATAGATTTTAAGTTTTAAAGGAATTGGGAATGTTTCGAAATATTTATAAGGGACTAGGTTCATCTAAAACTAAATCATCTATCCTGAAATCGATTTATCTGAAAATGAGGCACTAAAGATTTTTTGTCAGGCTTACAAGAACCTCTCCCACTTCCAAAGCTTAAATACTTCTAAGACCTTATGATTAACCAATTGTAGAATTAAAAATGTGCCTTAAAATAGATGTATGCTTGTGTTTGTTTTTAAATTGTTTATGTCTTAAGTTTTGTTGTTTGTGCTGTTATATAAATACATGTAACAGTAAAACAGTGCAGCAAATAACAAACACATAAGACAACAATTTAATTAGGAGTTCACCCAAAACTCTTGGGCTACATCTCCGTGAGCTCTAGTCAACTGAACTAAGCTTTCTGGGATTATGGTATCAGTTCTTTTACAAGCTCCATGCTCAACTCCATTGAATTACACGGAAACAATGGGCTTAGAACACCATCCTATCCTTGGCGCTTAAGCTCTCAGGATTTCTTGCTCTCGCTCTCACTCTGGCTCGTGGCTCTGGGTCTAGCTCTGGCTCTCGGCGCTAGCTCTATCTCTGGCTCTTCGACTCTGGCTTCAGCTCCGGCGCTTCAACTCTAGCGCTTGGCTCTCTGGGTTTTGCTTCTTAGAGCTTTCTCTCAACCTCTATGTGCCTCTGTAGTTCACTTAACCTCCAAGTGACTCTTCAGCAACCTTGAGCAACAACTCGCTACTATCAATTGAGCTCTCAGGTTCACTCGACCTCCAAGTGACTCCAAAAACTCTTTGCACACTCATCTCTTGCTAGCTACCTCGTCAATTGGGCCCTCTGGCTCCTTTGAGGCATTCGTTCGGCTCTATGGCTTCCCTAACCATTTCTCTGTGTGACATTATTCCTCTGCAGCTCTGCAGCTTCTCTGCTCCTTGTCTCTTTGACTGGCTATCTGGCTCTGTGGCTCTCTTGGCATTACAAATGCATCATTGTCTATAAAATGCCTACTTATAGCTTAGCACAATGATCAGGAGTTGTTACAAAGGAATCAGGGCCTTCCTTCAGGAAAAAACTCGAAAATGGGATAAAATTCCATTACACAAGAGATTTACAGGAAATACTCTATTGGGCGTGAAATTCGGACTTCAAGTTCCATGAAATTGCCCCTATAAACCCTATCGGGTCTGCCTTTCATCGGCACATCGCAATCACATAGGTAGGAGGTCAAAAACCTCAATACACTGGAAATACACAAAAATCCCGAATTCCCGGATTTCAAATCTTATGAAATCAGGTTTAAAATTCCCATCGGGTCCGGCCCTTATCAGCTTATCGAAAGTCGTGTGCCGAACGACCCTTTACATTAGGGATCACTGGTCACCTGATCGCCAATCGCCAATATTGGCGTATCGCTATCGGCCCCGTCGCTATATCAGACATCACAATTGCAATGGCCCCGGGGGTCTTCCCTTTGGTTATGTCAAACGCCAATCCACTGATCGCCGATATTGCACCTTGCGTATTGCATCGGCGGGGTCTATGTCTCTGCTCCTCTAATCATCGATCGATCGATCGCTCCGATCGCCAATTATCGTAATCACTCCATCGCACTAATTGCATATCGCATATCACCCTATCTAGGGTCCTGATATCGCATGCGGGCCTATCTTCGATCCGATAAGTCAAAAGTCGTAGTCGGGGATCCCTTCCACCTCTGCTTTGCACATTTGGGATGTGATTTCCTTTATAAGGCTTTAAGCCCATTTTTGGAAGAATTTGCCTCATTTTCAAAGGACATTAGAAAACTTATTTCTGTGATAACTTCTTTATCTGAAATCCAGTTTAGCCCATTCAAATTGTAGTAGATTCAGTGTGAGAAGATCTATGCAATGAGACTATTTCCATGAGCAGCCCTTGAATTTCATTTTTTCTCTGTGAGGAACACTTTAGACTTAGAAGTTTATCCAAGATCCATTTTGGATCACGCCTTTCCACTAAAAAACTTTTGGTCTCCAAAAGACTGACATACTGATCTGAACAATATATGAGAATACCTCACCTTCTTCTTTCAACCTCCATACACTTGCCTTGCATAGTGCCTCTGAACCAAAGCCTTTGACCACTCTCCTTTCTAGATGTGTTGATCCTCCTGAGAAGAACTGTTTTCCTCCTTGACTTCATATAGAACTCCTGCTGAGATGGTCACAGAAGGTAGTTTGAACTTTTTTGCCTAGATCATTGATCCAAGGTGGCTCAAACAAATGTCAAGTACACCTACTCCACAAAATTTTCATTTGTACCTATTTGAAAAGTTGTCAACAACAACTGTTAACAACAATAGAAATACAAACAACAACTGGATGGTTTAAAATCTTCTTCAACAAAATAAACAAATTTCACATCTTGTGGAAACCTCCATGTCTTACATCTGCATACAAATGATGGACTAGATAACAAGCCCACAAAACATGCCTTTAAAACAAATGACCCTTCAAATCAAGCATCTAGAAAAAGACCATTAAGACTTTTTTTCAAAAGATGAAACACTTCCTCATTATCTCCATCTTGGAGACAAAATTAACTTCTCCCAAGTTAACATTGCATCACATGCATGTTTACAACAAAGCAATCAACCGTTCAAGTTAATCACACATACATGTTCAAATACAAGGAAATCATCAACATCCTTGTGTTCATGCACATCAAGTTTATGCATGCATTTCATCCTTCAACGTTCGCTTAACCACACTATACTTCCGAAGCTGAAATGAAATATAATGTTGCAGCAAATAAAGTGAGTCTGCTCAACTTTTCCACTCACCATCTTGTTAAAAACCTGCAACTTGCATTTCGTCAACAAAGAAATGCAAACAGATGCATCAATAGACATACAGTCTTTAATTGGATAAGAACTCTAACCATTTCTTACCAATCCATTTCAAAGGTTTTTCCTTTGTCTGCACATTAGCATCAACATGTGAATCATCCTGAGACCCATCATTCATGGAATCTTCCTTTCTATCCTTGTCATTTTCTCTTTCCACCTTCTTCAGCTTTTGTGGAAGCATTGCTGGATTCAAAGTCCAACACCTTTCAGGAAGATGCCCTTGCTTAGGGCAGTAAGTGCAGCACATGTGCATCCTCTTGACAGCATGATTTTCCTTGTCTTGTGGACCTTTCGTTTCTTGCTTCCTTTCCTTCAAAAGTTTCATGCATGTGGCTATCCTCTTCCAACATCTAGAAACATTATGGTTATCCAAACCACAAAACGAAAAATCAATTCTTTTTCCATACTTATATGGAAAGTTACCATGTTGAACATAATCAAAAGGAATATGATTAGAGATAGATTTATACCTGCCTCTTTCGCATTCATTGCCTTCATGAGGAGGTGAAGCAAATGAAGGAGTGGCTCTCTTTGGAACACCATCAATCTCTTCAAGGCTTTTAGAGTTTCCACAGCTCTCTGGTTCAAGTGTATGCTTTTAAACACTTGCATCCTGCAAATGATGTTTCAAGCTATTGCACTCCTCCTTAATACAATCTTTACACTTTTGAGGTAGAAGTCTTACAATGAAACTCCTTCTTAGAACTGTTTCAATGGCCCTCATGGCAACTTTGGAACTTTCTCCATAAGACTGTCCATAGCCAACACTCAAATAATTAGGCTTTTCCTCAACCATTATTTGTTCAACAATACCTTGTGCATGCCTGCCTAAGCCTTTTCCTTCATAGCCCATCTTGGACATTAACTTTGAACCTATTCCTTTGGTATGTTTTTAAAAAGAACCAATATAAACATTTTTAGAGGAATTTGAAGAGAAATTGGAATTATTTACCTCTTCTTCAAGCTAATACTTGACTAAAGTTTCTTTTGCAACAAAGAGTTGTGTTTCCAACTCATGCATGTTTTCTAGATTCATATTTGTACTATGAAGTTGTCTCTCCATTTCCTGCAATTTGTCAGTAAGCAACTGCTTCTATTTCTCTAAGGAATTCAACTTCTCTCTAAGTATGTTGCTCTTCCTTCCATCCTCATACATTTCTCTCACAATATCCATCATGATGAATAAGTCTTGCTTCATGTCTCCATTAAAGAAACTTGTGAAGAAAGGAGAATTTGAGGACTCCCTTGTAGAAGTTTTCATTATCAAAATGAACAAAAGAACTTCAAACAAGATTAATAAAGAGATTATTCAAGCAACCTTTTCCCACAAACCTCTTGTGCTTCAAAGGATTCCTTTGAGGTCCTTTGGGAAAGCAAAATTGCCTTCAACCCTTCTTCCCTCTTGTCCTTCCTGGACTGAGCTATCAATAGTTTTTCCTTCACCTCTGCAAACTTAAACAATAGTAAGTCTACAAACAAGCATACAATCAATCAGACAAGCAATCCTTGACTACCTAAACACCATTTAGACAAGAAATCTTTGCTTTGTGAATCAAGCATTCTGATATGATATTACCTGCTTTGGTATAACTAGCTTTGATATCACCTTCTTGCAAGATGGGGTTAATCAAACTTAAGCTCTGATACCACCTGATCTAAAAATGGGGCACTAAAGGCTTCTTGTAAAGCTTACAAGAACCTTTCCCACTTCCAAAGCTTAAATATTCGCAAGACTTTATGATTAACCAATTGCAGAATTAAAAATGTGTTTGAAAATAGGTGTATGCTTGTGTTTGTTTTTAAACTGTTTATGTCTTAGGTTCTGTTGTTTGTGTTGATATATAAATATATGTAACAGTAAAATAGTGCGGCAAATAAAAAACACATAAGACAAAAATTTAATTAGGAGTTCACCCAAAACTCTTGGGCTACATCTCCGTGAGCTCTAGTCAACACAACTAGGCTCTCTGGGATTATGGCATCAGTTATTTTACAAGTTCCACGCTCAATTCCATTGAATTACATAGAAGCAATGGGCTTAGAACACCATCCTATCCCTGGCTCTGAAACTATCAGGTTTTTTTGCTCTGGCTTTGGCTCTTGGCTGTCTGGCTTTTGCTTCTTGGAGATTTCTCTCAGCCTGCGTGCCTCTGTAGTTCGCTTGACCTTCAAGCGACTCTTCAGAAACATTCCAGTGACTTTCAACAACAACTCGCTGCTATCAATTGAGCTCTCAAGTTCACTCGACCTCCAAGTGACTCCAGAAACTCTCTTCGCACTCAGCTCTCGCTAGCTACCTCGTCAATTGGGTTGTCTGGCTCCTTTGAAGTATTCTTCCAGCTCTGTGGCTTCCCCAGCCATTTCTCTGTGTGTCATTATTCCTCTGCGGCATTGTAGCTTATATGCTCCTTGTTTCTTCGACCGGCCATCTAGCTTTGTGGCTCTGTGGCTCTCTCAGCATTACAAACGCATCATTGTATACAAAATACCCGCTTGCAATGTGGCATAATGATCATAAGCTATTACAAAAGAATCGGGGCCTTTCTTTAGGTAAAAACTCAAAAATGGGATAAAATTCCATTACGCAAAGATTTATTGGAAATACTCAATTAGACGTGAAATTCAGACTTCAAATTCCATGAAATCGCCTCTATTAGACCTATCGGGTCCGCCTTTCATCGACACATCGCAATCACATAAGCGGGAGGACAAAAACCTCAATACACTGGAAATACACAGAAATCCCAAATCCTCGGATTTCAAATCTTATGAAATCGGTGTTATAATTCCCATTGGGTCTGTCCTTTATTAGCTTATCGCAAGTCATGTGCCCAACGGCCCTTTGCATTGGAGATCACCGATGACCCGATCGCCAATCGCCGATATCCACGTATCGCTATCGGCCCCATCGCTATATCGCACATCCCAATCGCAACAATCCCAGGGGTCTTCCCTTGGGTTATGCCGATCGCATCTCGCGTATCGTATCGGCGGGGTTTATGTCCCTGCTCCTCCGATCACCAATTATCGCAATCGCTCCATCGCACTGATCGCATATCGCATATTGCCCTGCTTGGGGTTCTAATATCGCATGCGTTCCTATCTCCGACGTGATAAGTCAGAGGTTGCAATCAGGGATCCCTTCCACCTCTGCGTTAAGTCTTCCACTTTGCACATTTGCGATGTGATTTCCTTTATAAGGCCTTAAGCCCATTTTTGGAAGAATTTGCCTTCTTTTCAAAGGACATTAGCAATCTTTTTTCTGCGATAACTTCTTTATCTGAAGTCCATTTTGGCCCATTCAAATTGTAGTAGATTCAAAGTAAAAAGATCTACGCAATGGGACTATTTCAAGGAAAAGCCCTTAACTTTTATTTTTCCTCTTCGAAAAACACTTTAGACTTAAAAGTCTATCCACAATCCATTTTGGATCATATTTAGAGATCATGCTTTATTATTTATTGCAAATTTATTGAAAACAGAAAGAATGAAAAAACTAAAACATCCATCCCATAACCCGATAGAGATCATGCTAAATGCCACATCATTGTCTTTTCATTCATGCTTTAAAGATGCCTCCCTTTGTCCACCCTCTCCATTATCAGCGTTAAGCATAACCACTTATACACACAGAGACATAAGGAGACATAAACAAATTCTTACCATATTGAAATCTTAAACATTAGGCTCATTTATCCAATGATTTAAAATTAAATTCCAAATTTTCAGGTGTCAGCTCGTTTAGTCTTTTCAGCGATCCTTTGCCTAAAATGTATGATTGTTTATTGTGGAAAAAGGTGAACAGAAAAAGGAGAAAAAAGATCTCTCGCTTGCCGATGAAAAAAGCCAATGTACATCTTGATGGTGATTTCATACATACGCAGATTTCTAAAACACACAAACTATATCAAATAAAACATATAACACAAACAAAAACTCCACAACCCATCAGACAAACCGAGCGAGAGGTTTGACGTTCTTACCTCTTAAACTTATTGAGTGAGATTTTTTTTTCCTTTTCTTCTTTATTCGCTGTTTTGCATAATAAACAAGATTATTATTATTGCATGACATAGTAGAACAGTGCAGAGAAAGAGCGAGATGGGGGACCATTAGAGAGGTAAAAGAATATGATCAAATCTAAATGTAACTGTATTTTAAGAAAGCAAGTTTGAAATAGGAATTCACCTTAAACATTAAATTTAATAAACTCTTCGTGATCCTGCACATTTAAATTTAAATCCATGCTTAAAATCTAAAATTCGCTTGACATTTCAATCGCCGTACAGATTTAACTTAACCTTTGTTCAAATCTTAAATTTAAATTTAAGTGTAATCTCGGTTGTTCTCGTTTTGGGGACTTTCTTCTCGACTCTTTTTTCAAGATTTGAAATTGCTATGACTCATCAAGTACCTTCAAAGTTTGTTTTAATTTTTTTTTAAATTTAAATTTAAATCTTTTTGCCTAAGATCAACTTCGAATTTACTTCAACCTTTAAATTTATAATTTTATTTTTCTTGGTGTAAGATTTTGAGAAACAGTGATCTAGATTTGCAAAACAATAAACAAGCTTGCAAGAGAAGAAAGGAAGCAAGCAAGAATTGAGAAAAGAATGAAATCCATCTATTCTAACATATTGGTTTAGAATATATACATAAAAGCAACTAAGTTAAGCTTAGTTGTGCATGCAATAACTAAAGCTAACTAAAGCTTGTACATGCAAGCAATAAGTTAACTGGAGCTAATCTAGATGCATGTACACTTAACACAGTTAGTCTAAGTGCATGTACACCAACACCCCCCCTTAAGGATAACTTAGGTGAGTGTGATGCAAAATGAATTGAGTCCCGGCAATACGGCCATTTTAGGTACCCATATACAATGCAAAAAAAAGAGGAAAGAGGGAAAACCCAGTGGGAAGAAAACCCCCTCAAAATATAATGCATTAATGTTATATTCAAATTACATTGGAAACCGAAGAATGCAGCGAATATGATTGGTGGGCGGTTAACGAAGCACAATAAGCGGAAGAGTACTCGAGCCCGAAGGAGGACCCTACGGGAGATCGGGCGTCCGCGGTAGGGTTCGGTGATCGGGTCGAGGCGGGCGTAGGAGTTTGTTTGCGCAGAAGGTCGGCCATGCCATTAGAGTCATGGCAGTCGTAGCAGATTTCTTTTAGGAGCGCCGCCACGTCTTTCATGGTCGGCCTTTCATCGTCGGGATTGGAATTGACACAGAGGAAGGCAACGCCCAACACCTGCAACATTTCTTGGATCTGTGTGCCGGGTCGGCCTTGGAGTCTCGGATCGATTACCTCTGCCGAGTCGGCCAGCTTGTTGCCCTGCACTGCGTCTCGCGCCCACTCTACCAAATGGACACCTTCGGGAATGGTCGGGTCGATGGGCTGCTTGCTGGTTATCACCTCCAGGGGCCCGTTCCTTTTCTTGAATTTCACCACAATTAACACCGCCAAAACCAGCAGAACAACCCCGCACATTAAGCTCCGGTCAATGTCTCTCCTCGCATAAATCTCTTCCGCAACTGGGTGCCTTCCGCTTATTACTTCCAGTATAACTGCGCCAAAACTAAACACATCGGCTTCGGCCGTGGCACGCCCCATGTAAAGGCACTCTTGTGCGATGTAGCCCACTGTTCCCGCGACTCCAGGGAGACTCATAGATCTGCGATTTTGTTCACTCAATCTGGCGAGGCCGTAGTCACCAAGGCGGGCGTTATAGTCTAAATCGAGCATGATGTTGCTGGCTTTAACATCCCAATGGATCACCTGCTGCTCGCATTCCTCGTGGAGATACAGCAGCGCCGCGGAGAGCCCCTTGGCGATCTTGTACCGGCTGGGCCAGTCGAGCACGAAGCCCTTCTTGTGGCACAACATCTTGCTCAGCGACCGGTTCATCAAGTAATCATAGAGGACCAGGATTTCGCCTTTCTCGGTGCACCAGCCCTGGAGCTGCACCAGATACTGTTCAATATCGCCGTCTGGAGCGTGGGGAATGACAAGCAGAGAGAAGAAACCGCCGGACGATGTGTGCATCTTCTCCTCCCAAGCATACGCCACGTACCCATCCTTAAGCTGTGCATGGCTCAGAGCGGATTTGACCCTTGAATATCTCGATTCTTAAAGGGCGAGGCAACCTTCCAGTGTGGAATCGACCAAAGCGACGACATAATTAGGGTCGCTGAGTGCTCTGAGCATGTACTGCTGCTTCTTGGGAGCGCCATCGTCAGGCGTGACGCAGGCCTGCAGCTCGGCCGTGAGGCCGCGCCCCCGCCGGACTCGAGCCTGGACCAGTGTTTCGTGCTTACAATAAAACTTATGCAGCTCCTTCTGCAGCCCGCTCTTGCCGTTCTTGAAAGGCGTGGAAAGAGTGCCACCGTTCCTGATCCGAAGTTCCTCCACCACGTCTCCAGTTTGAAGCATGTTGTCATTTGCAGGCGCAGTAACAACCAAGCTCATGCCCATCACATACTCGTGGACTCCACCGCCCTTATCGCGCAGTCCACTCCCCTGGGCTGCCGTGCTAATGATGCCTGCCATGGAAATAAAATCCCAGCCGGTTGTTAGAAAACACAAGTTGTTCCGCAAATCGTTAGGCTGAGCGTTCGCATGTAGAGCCAGCGTTTCGCCGGCGCCACGGCTGGATTCTCCGGTCGTGTTGCTTGCTGGCCAGAAGAGCGGCAAACGCCGTGGGCCGCCATTTAAGGCACGAGAAGAAAGAAGCTGCTGCTGCAGTTCCTTGATATAATCAATAGCATCCCCTAATATTGAGGCCCTGTCCATCTTGGTGATCTTGGGAGCCAATGCACGTAAAGCATAAAGCCTTTCGTTGAGCTTTTTCTTCCGCTTGCGTTCAGCTACCAAGTTCTTGGTGAGATGTCTTCCGCCAGATCGGCCCGCAGCTTTCTGGTCATCGTCGACCTCCATTTGATTGGTGCAGTCTGAAGAGTCTGCTCGTGAGATCTCTTGCTTGACATCTTTATCCTGAACCTCTTTTAACAAACCACTCATATGAGGGGATTCAGTGAGGCCATGCCCGCGAGGTAGTGAATTGTTCCTCATCGATAAGCCTTCCTATTGAATGTCTTGCAGAGAAACTCGATCGATATGCATGGTGGGTGGCTTTTCCGCATGATTAATGGAATCAACAAATCCTTCATAGAAGTCGTTCTTCTGCTTAATTTGTGGATCAGATCCATGCATCATATAAGCATGCATGGACATGGATGGCTCCTTAGCTAAGAGTGCTTGTGGATCTTCCTCAAACAGAGACTCATCGTCATCAAACGGAGAGTCATCGTCATCAGAATGCTAGTCTGAAGTTTCATCTGCATACTCATCAATGAGTGGTGATGGAAACTTGGTAACAAGTTTATCTATTGGTGCATGCGAAATATCTTCGTCAAACTTTACACTCCTTTCTTCATTTGCATGCAAAGAATCAACTTTACTATGACCAAGAGAAAAGAGAAAATATTGCCATATTTCATCCTGTTTTCCAAACAATCCTTCCAAAATTTTCCATACCTCATTTGGAGTTGAACATGATTCAACATGAAATAGCAGTTCCGGAGAAATAGATAAACATAGGATGCTGAAGGCCTCGTCTATGCGATTGAAATATCTTGATTTCTCTATTGCCGATGTTGGTTCAACTTCCGTGTCCATGGTTATTCGAAATAAGCCTCTACTTCTGAGATGAAGTTGAATCTTTGGCTTCCATTCGAAATATTTATATGGAGTGAGAATTGCCGATTTTGGAAACTCCAATTGAGACTCCATTCTTTGTTGTTGCTTCAATCTTTTCAACCTGCAAATAAAATTGCTTGTGCACTGATTACAAATCTCTGTGCTCTGATACCATGTAAGATTTTGAGAAACAGTGATCTAGATTTGCAAAACAATAAACAAGCTTGCAAGAGA
>APFE030106732.1:10448-33922 GCA_000404065.3 Pinus taeda | reverse complement strand
TTTATTTATGGTTATCGCATCTCTGTATTTATGGTTATCTCTGCAATATATTGCGTTCCTATTTAAATCCGGATCAATCCGAAGCATTTCAGGCATCGTCCTACTCTCAGGCATTGTCACCCCTAGCTTCCTTTTCAGTTTCCCTTGATGTTGTTGCAATGGACCATGCCACTATACAGGTGTATGAAGGATCACATCGACATATCCTCCCTATCTTTCTCTTATCTCTAGATTTTGTAGGTAAGCTTACTTAGATCTAGTTTATTCTTTCAAAGTTGAAAAACTGCTTACAGTGGCCTGCTTTCTATGATCCTTGTTGACTGCAATGAATAATTAGATCTGAAGCATATTACTACTGTAACTTAATAAATACCATAAGACAATAATAATAAGCCCAAGACCATTGCACATTGACCATAAGAGGCTAATAAAGTCATATGTTTTTCTGTTGGTGACTTTCCAAGTGTTTTTCTAAGGTTTGGTATATGTTTTCTGATATCTGAAATATGCTTTTCGAGATCTGGTGTACTTGTTTCAGTAGGAAGAAATCAATTTGCTAAGGTTTAATATCCATAAGAAATCACTTATCAGTCTTGGGAGCATCATTTTGAAGCTAATGGTGAAGCATTAAGTGATTTGTTTTTTGGAATATTGTTCATCTTTGCAGTGGAAAAAGAAGCCCCAAGACATAATATGAATTGACATAACAATTTCAAAGGGGAATAAGTATCTAAGTTATCATTGTAGCATCTTTTGTGGACTGATATCATCTCTCTTAAATATTTTAGAGGTTGGTGTATTTTTTGAGCCATTGGTTTTATGTCTAACTATTATGTTTGCATCCATTGGGTGGCAGACTTCATTGGTTTCTCTTTTTGTCTTTCTAGGTACTAGCTTTTCTTCCACTGTAATAAATAGTCTTTCAATGTTAATAATCAATTTTTTATAAACATTTGTGCTTAGCTCGCAAATAAAATTGCTTTACAACCAACCAAGTTGTTGTTGGATTTTCAATGTAGTGAATGCATAGAACCATAATGTTGTTAGTGTTTCAAAGCAATAAAACAACCTAGGTTGTAAGCCAAAATGTTTCTGTGACAAGAAAAAGACACAATCCATCCAAAATCCACATCATAATGTGGTTACAAGGAAAAACATATGACACCCCTATTCTTTAGGACCCTCAGAATCTTGTAAGATTTCTACATTATAGTAGACTATAGATGTTCCTTCTAAAATGGATTTTGGCTACAATGTATCACACATTATGAAATAAAACAACCTATGTTGTAAGACAAAATGTTTCTGTGACAAGAAAAAGATACAATCCATCCAAAATCCACATGATAATGTGGTTACAACAAAAAACATATGACATCCCTATTCTTTATGGCCTTGAGAATCTTGAGTGCCAAAACTCCCTGAGTTACCTTCTTGAGCTAGGTAGGTTGGTCTACCTATCAAGGGTTGATTAGGAAATTGTTGATTGCTGCCATATGATTGGCTCCAATTTGCAGCTTCCATCCATGGAGGTATTGAGTACCCATACCTCACATTTTCACTATTGACCCCTGCATTAAGTGGAGGTGTGTAATGAGCATACATAGAATTGGCACCAACTCTAATAGGAATAAGGCAAGTGGGTAAACCCTCAGTTTGATAGTGAGGCACTTGAACGTTTATGAGATCTTAGAATAATGGTGTATTATCTGCAATGGAATCCAATGAGTTTGAAATAATCCTGGTTTCATCAGCTATTCTTGTATCATTATCAACCATATTGATCATCCCTTGTTCCTTTTCAAGCATTTGTTGTGCCTTTCGTTTTTCCTTTTCCTGTCTTGCCATTTTCTTTTGTTGATCCTTAACTTGCCTTGCTTTATCTCTTTCAATACTTTCATCTACTCGACATTGTGTTGCAACAATCCTTGCTGCCTTCTTCTCCTTGACTAGATACTTATTTTTCTATTTTAATTCTTGCATTTCAAATTTCTTTTTTTCAGACTCAACTAACAGGTTTATATAGTCCTCTGAGGTGAGTAACTATGAGCTTCGGCCCAGACGAGGACTACCCAGTGCACCTTGCTTTTTTTCATTGATACTCTCTGTACTGGTAACTTTAGGAACCGTCCAAGTGTCTTCTCCACCCCTCCCACCTGTATGTCATTGCTTGGTACTTCCCTTTCAGTATCTGTTGGAACTGATTGAACTATATCATTATCTTCATTTGATGCCTCATTATGTCCTTCATCTTCTTCCATTGATCTATTGTCCACAAAAAATTGAACAATTTCACTGTTCAATTCTGCTGGTTGTGAGGGCATGTTCATGCTTTCTTCATTAGTTGCTGAGACACTATGTGCATTCATATTGATCATTGCTTCTGCTAGCCATGAAGGTGAGGTTACCTGGCTTGGCAATGTCAATTGGTCATTGTCAACTTTATCATTAATAATATCAGCAACAGGAATTTCATGTTCTTGAGTTGGTGGAACGATCTCCATGTTATTGAGAATTTGTTCATTGTTATATTGTGTTTCACATACAGTTTCATCATCTTCAGCATATAAGTGTCCTTGAGATAGGGAAATCATATTACTGGCTGCAACAACATCATCTTGGTCATCTACTTCTTGCACTTCAACACCTGTTTAGGCATTCCCTTGTTCCTGACCATCCACATGAAATGCTTGGCTACAACCAGTATCATGCATAAGAGCATCATAGTTCAGTGGCCAGATTCCTGTACTCCTAAAGCCAACCTTGATATTTGATGGTGTCAAAGCCCTTTTAAAAGGTTTACTTGCAAGCTCTACTAGCTCAAACCTTTTCACCTCAACCCCTAGATTCTTTGCCATCCATGCAGTGTGCTCCGACCTAAAATAGTTCTTGAAAGGGCCAAACACACTAACATCAAGGGGTTGCAGTCTGTGAGTGGTATGAGCTGGCAATGTCAACAGGTCAATGCCTAAATTGTTTTCTTCCTCAATTGTTTATACAACCATGTGGCTCCCATGGCCATCTAGTATCAAAAGGTGTCTGTTATTAGGTGAGACGCCACCTGGTACCGATGCAGAAAAGTGAAAAAGCCAACTTAGAAACAGTTCTTTAGTCATCCATGCATGGGGATGTGTAGCCATGCATGCACCTGGTTCATAGTTATGTATATAATTTTTCAGTTGATTTTTACCTTTGAATAGATAAAATCCTGGGATTGAAGTACCAATTGCATTCACACAACATAAAATAGGTATCCACTCCCTGCTCTTGGGCAAAATCTTTGGCACATTTCGGCTCCCTCTCTTGGAAATTACCCGCATGCCACAATTCCTCCCTACTTGTAAACCTGTTTCATCGCAGTTCCATATATGGTCTGCTCCATAAGAATGTTTATCGTAAGCACTAGAAAGTGTGTCACAGAACTTTTGCACAATTGCAGGGCGCAAATTTAATGCTCTGTCTCTGTCAAGGCCCACAGTAGTACGCAATACAAGTTCTGGATGCCTTTTTTTTAACCCAAACCACCATGATTTACCAAGGAACCCATCTTTGAATGGGTTTGGCCTCCCTTGACAGATTTGAGCAATTGTTGATTTGAGTTGTATCAAATCTAGCCCATGTCCCAGTTGGGCCATCTCTTTACACCACTCAACCACCTTGGCCTCCTCCTCCTCAGTCATAACTGTAAGAGGCCCTCTACGTTTTGTATGCGTAAGTCCATTTATCCAATAATATATTGATGAGGGAGGAATACCATGTTTTTTTGCAGATGCCCGAACTGAGTATCCATGAAACTCTATGTCGTCAATTGCAATTAACATTTGTTCTTTTGTCCATCCTCTTATAGCATTGACCTTTTTAGTTGAGCTTGCCCCTTGGACTATTGTTGATGGTGGTTCTATGGCTGATGGTGTGTTAACATCAGCTGCTATCACATGGTCATCCTCAACAACTTTCCATGGTGCATTGTTGGCATTGACATCAGTTGGCCTGTCATCATCAGACGATGTGCATCGTAGCTGCGCACCCCTTGTCACTCTCCTGCCACTTCTCCTTGTACGAGCAGAGTAACTTCCTTTTTCCATAGAAGCAACAACCTGTAAAATTATTGCATGCATTTAGACATTAGAATATTTGTAAATTATTCTTTATTTATGTTACAGGAAATTGAATTGCATTAATTCGTAGTCTCTCATTGCAAATTACTTCGTAGTCTCTCAATTGCCCGCCTGTTCATCAGTTTAGCAACTTTAATATGGATTCAAGTAGGATTCTATATAGTTGTTTCAAATATCATTTTCCATTTTTTTTGTTGTTTGGCATTGCCAAAAATGTCTCAGTACTATAACTTCTCTATAGAGGTATGTCATGGGTTCGGTCCTTTATACTCGTTTTCATGTAGCTCCAATGTTGGTAAATCATTATGTTTTTTTGTGATGTTTTTTCGAAAAATGTGATGCTGGTATTACCAATCTATACCCTGATTAACGCAAGTCAAGTCATCTACTTCATATATTTGAAGTTTGATATGTGAATTTTCAGGAGTTGGTGGAATGAGTGCTTAGAAATGATCAAGTTTTATCTTTTTTAGTAATGAGTTTTATTCATTCATCTTTTGTTTGGTTGGATGTTGTTCGGAGAAGCAGACCCCATTGTCCCTGGGGACTTATTTCGGTTTAGATGTAGGTTTCTGAGAGCGAGGTTTTTTTTCAAAATCACTTGGATTTTTTCCCCTGCCTCTCTTCTTTATTTGGTGGGGGAGACCAGAACGATATTGGAACCCTTGGGGATGGCTTGATACTCTGTCTATCCCATTAAGGGTTCAGTGGTGAAGTGGGAATTTGTTTTTGTAATGGAGGCGAAATTGTTTTGTGTTTCTAATGGTGTTTCTTGTTGATGTGGCTTAGATTCATTCGAAATGCTATTTTTTGCATGTATTAATAGCCTTACAATGGATCAGGGGTTTTGAAACATAGCCTAAGTGTTTTTGCTTTAAACCCTTGTAAATAAATCTTTTCCAGATTCCTGGCAGAGTCCATAATTCTGTGTCGTAACTCTTCGTGGTTTTCATGGAATCTGTATGTTGTGTAGGCTGAAAATGCCACCCATTAATACCTAACCTAAGGTTTTTTGCTTTAAAACCTTGTAAATCTATCTGTGCCAGATTCCTTGAAGAGTCCACTAGTTCCAATTGTAACTCTTTATGATCTTTGTGGAGTACATATGTTGTGTAGGCTGATAATGGCACGAAATGACCGAAAATGTAACACTTGCTTATAAATTCTTATAACCCAAACCCAAAGTGATCCAAGAAATTTTGCAATTAATCTACTTTTCCATGTATTCATCTGTTTTCATAATGAGAGTAAATGTTTAACTTTCATAGGGCAATGCCGAAATTTTGCAAATGTCATTCCAAGTAAATCCATAGTTCATCAATTTAGCAACTTTTATATGGATTCAAGTAGGATTCTATGATAGTTGGCATTGCCAAAAATGTCTCAGTACTGCAACTTCTCGTGGATTTTCAAAATTTTGCTTTGTTTTCCTTAAATAAGCACTCAAAATTCACCTCCTAGGGCCACCTGCAAAAATTAGTTTTCACATTGATGGATTTACATTTTAATATTTTCTTTAGGTTTTGGATAGCACTCACAACCTCAAATGTCTAATATTCCTTATCTCACCAAGATGGGAGAAGATTCCCACAAAAAATGAAGGATGTGCGAATGGAATACCATATCAAGGTGTCCATGAAATACGTGAATAACCAGGACCCATGGTCACACCACAGAAATTTTGTTACTTTGATTAAGTAAAACATGCCACTTGCATCGAATATTTTTAATCTTCAATTTTGCGTTCATGGGAGAGACCATAGGTTTGATTTGGAAATAGTAGTTGAAGAGGAAATTTGCAAGCAACAATCTCAAGGAAGAATAAAAAGAAACAATGCCAAAATCTCAGAAGTGATGAAAACCAGGATAACTGTAAAGTACTTTATCAATGTTTTGTTTTCCTCCTTTGACCATCTCAAAGCATGATTCCTTTGAGCCCATATCTCACTATAAAACACAACAAAGATAATGGTCCATGCCAATACCACAACGATTTTTGATACCGTACTCATTCAAATTAGTGAAGTCTCTTTTGACGCTAAACTGTATTGGGATAATTTCTGATTACTGGAATTGAACTTTGACTCAGAAGAAATCGTTAGAGTCATCTTGGTTTCCATATGCGTTGCTGTTCAATTGTTCTGGTTTTTGTAAATTTCCATATGCATTGTTGTTCGATTGTTCCGGTTTCTGTAAATTTCCATATGCGTTGTTGTTCGATTGTTTTGATCTTGATCTCAATGCAGCCAATTTAAATTAAAATGCTTTCAGCCTCCAAAATAATTCATGATGAGATCCAAGCGTGACTCCTGGATTAGAGAGAATTTGAACGTTAAAGCCGAACATAGTTTTTTTGTGCACTATCTAGCATCAAGCAATGATTACCAAAAACATAGGCTTACCTATGTAATGAAGGCACTAAAGAGCCCTGTTGATGTGTCTCTAGTTTATGATAAATTATAATCAATATTGTTTGCTCTTGTTCTCATCATTGTTGCCGCATGGTTATTAAATAAAATTTTGAATTTATTTTTGCTACAGTGAACCGCGTCCCTATTATCTTCAAGAAAACTAAGAAAAACCTCCCTTGAAATATTTAGTTACTCTGAATATTTAGTATGGCCAGACAGATTATGTAAGAACTCTAATAAATGAAAACAATGAAAACAGAACTATAAGAACAATGACTTTCAATGGTTGTTTGTGAAACCATCCAGGTATCCTTCTAGCAGTTATGGCCAGACAGGTCATGTAAGAAATCTGATAAATGAAAACAATGAAAACAGAACTGTAAGAAGAATGAGTTGTAATTCATATAACTAACCTGGATATATTGGCAACTGTTTTGTGATGTTGTCTTCAAGTTTGCTGAATGGTTTGAAAGCATAAGATGCAACTTCAACAGTGGGTGGACTTCTTTTATAGTTTTGGGCACTTGAATTTAATTGGTGGACATGGATGCACATGGATTTCAATGGCTTCATTTTCAATGTGTGGTCTAGATTTAATTTGATGTGATCTAATGGTTGGGAATTGGTTATTTGTTGATCCATGTGCTTCGATATGTTTTAATGAGAAATAGAGTGAGTTGGGTGTCATTTATTGCAGTTATTGGGTCTGGGTGTCATTTATTGCACAAAGTGGGTTTAAATGTTATTGGGTTGGGTGTCATTTATTGAACATAGGGTGTTTAGTTGTTGAACAACACAGCAGTTATGGTTGACATACATTCCCTTTTGTTATGTGCATGTAGGCATATTCCTTTGGGATGCAAAGCTGCAGTTCTGATGAGTGAGGGTTGAAGTGACTACTGCTTTGTACTTCTGGAATAGGCTATTTTGGAAGCCTTTATGGTTTTAGCTATTTTCTAGTTGGGTCAATATGGTTTGCAGTTTTAACTAGTAAAATATTATTTATGGACAGTTGTGGGCCCAGTCAATGTATGGGGAAATTTTGGACATAAATTAATACCTATTTATACTTAATGTTATTTATTTTTGTTTAAATATTGGTTTCAAAAGTCCCAATTTATGGTAGTTTGGTGGGACTAGTACTATATCAATTACTGCTCCCTGCAAAACATTAGGAATCTCTCCCCTAGACCACGTGATGAGAAGAATTTCATATTCGATCCTCAAGGTTCAATCCTCTAATGTGTGGTTTATGGGCACACAAAGATTTCCTTTCTCCAGCAACGAATCTGCATTCCAAGCTTAATATTCTAGTCGTGGGAAAAACCATTCACAAGACCAACATTATTGAATTTAGGCTTCTGTGATCCATATCAATTTAGAGAAGAATCTTCGGCGAAAATCACATAGAGAATTTTGTCGACGCGTTTCGAACCAACCAGTGTGGTTCATCATCAGGACAAGTTGAATGAGCAGATCTTGCTATGCTTTATAAATAGATCGGGCAAAATATCCACGTAACAACTAGAATTTGACCGAGAACGGCTAGTTAGACCAAAATATTAATTTATTTAATTGTTAATTTTATTTATTTATTTTTGTTCAACGGTTATTTTCTCATTTTTTATTTTTTTTAAATGTAAATTGACCATTTTATAAATATATATCAATAAACTAATCGAGTAATAGATAATAGTTGACTATATTTTAAATAAATATAGGTTAATTATATTTTAATTAAATCATAAAGGAAGATAAAAATATTTACTTAATGTTTATTAAGGGGTAAAAATAAATAATAAATAAATAAATTTTACTATATAAATAATAATAATAATAAATCTAAGAACTAAAGCGCTTGACAAGAAAAATAAAATAAAAATAAAAATAAAAATAAATAAAAAATAATAGTAAATAAATAATAAAAAATAATATTAATAATAAAATAAAAATAAAATAAATAAACATGTTAATTTTAATTAAAATAAATAAATAAATTTTAATTTAAGAATCAAAGAGCTTGAAAAAAAAAAACTCAAGAGAGAACACAACTAGGAGGAAAGGGCTGGGAGCCAGCAACAGTTGGAAATAATTAATTCCTACTTGTCTATGGTTGTAATTTCCTAATTGAGGAGTTTGTTCCTATATAATAGGAATTTAGTTTCTCCTAGTTTAGTGTGTGGTTGAGAGAATCTCTCAACTACTGTAGGTCTAAGATAACATTCCTATCTTAAGACTATTGATTGTATAAATGTGTGTAATTTGCTCATTCATTAATCAATAGAAATATATTGATTGTGCTACTTTTATCATGGTATCAGAGCCTGAGGGCCTAGCCCCTCGTGGGCTGGGCTGCTCCTAGCTGAAGAGAATAAAGGTTTGGTTTTGTGAATATTTGCTTGTCTATCTTCTGCTGTCCATTAGCTAGGGAAGCGCAGGGCGAAGAAGATTGGTAGGGTGAGAGAGGCACGAAAAGGATGCCGCCTTTATGAGGCTCGCAGAAGACCGCTTCTATAATCAGTTTCCCTGCGTCATAATTACTGCCAAGCGGCCAGCCGGATGTCGCCACCAGACTGTTCTTGAAGAAGACTGGTGCGGTGATTTGAGGATCCACATCTCCATCCTTTTACTCCAACCACGTGGAAGCATATTCTGAGGAAGAGAATTCTCGACTTGGCTCAAGGGTTCTCGTTCAATGAATGCTCACAGATCTTTCCAGATGACCTGCGCGCCATTATATATCATACAAAACCCACATCTCGATGTAGCAGATTATTAGTTGTTGTTCTCCTATGAGTCGATCTGTTCAATCTCTTGTTGTTCCGAACTCCATATTTTCGAGTTCGTTCTCATAAAGAGTTTTTCATTATTATATTGCAATGGCCACCATCAGTGCATCATTAATGGCCATGAAGGGAACATCCCTCTTACAATAGAGGATTCGGAGAGACTCGAGTAGGCTCAAGATTCACAGACCATCGGCAAAGAGAAATTTGCGCTGAGGTTCGACGGGCTACACTTCATTAAAACATTGGTAACTGCTCATAGATAGGGTTTACTATGATGGAATCCCAGTTTGATTTGAGCAAGATTTCTGCAGGAGATGTCTCGGTTTTGATAGGGTTGCTTTGGATGAGTAAGTTTCACTCGATTTTGCTGATTTTTCTGACATTGGGTTTCTTTATTATTTGCTCCGTCGCCCACGGCGAACTTTTTAGGATTCCCTGTGGGTCGAGGGTTTGGCTGGGAAGGATCTACCTTTAGTTGCAGATCTGAAAACCAAGGAGAACATTGTATTGTTGCAATTTTATCGTGGTGATTTTACCCGATGAGCAGGTCGATGCCGAGAAAACCCAGGCCGACGGCAAGAGGAAAGACTAAGTCGACAGCGCAAGCACGAGCTTTGTTCGTTAATCCCAGTGAATTGAATTTGTTTTTTTTCGGCCTGCAGTCTAAGAATTTCCAGGTCAGATAACGATCTGAGACGTATGTTGATCTGAATACAT
Source organism: Pinus taeda (assembly GCA_000404065.3). Classification (NCBI taxonomy): domain Eukaryota; kingdom Viridiplantae; phylum Streptophyta; class Pinopsida; order Pinales; family Pinaceae; genus Pinus; species Pinus taeda. The sequence goes on along the minus strand of APFE030106732.1, from coordinate 23,887 downwards.
ATTTTTTCTTCAGTAGGATCTATTTTCTTGGCGCGATCCTTTGGTGCTGGATCCGTGAGGGGGCGTATGCATGTTCTTAGAGTCTGTGTGGGGTCCAATTCGGATTTTTTGGAAACTGGATATTTTCAAAAATCCTTTCTTTCGATTGGCCCGTAGAGCAGTGGATCGTGGTCGATCGATTCGTGGACGTGGCAACAGATCGTGGCGGAGGAGGTCTGCATGTAGTGGATCGGCGTGAGGGATGTCAGTGGTGCCTTCACATAGGAGGTCGAGTAGGTGTGGCTGCAGTGGCAACGTTCGTAATCTGGGCAGACAGGAACGCCCATCTGGTTGTGCCTTCATGCGGATCATGGTTTGGTTTCCTGCGAGGTTTTCTAGATCGGGAGGAGCTAGGACGAGGAGAGGCGCTCAGCCATACAATCGCTGATGTCATTTCCACTGGATCTGTTCACAGTGCCAAGAAGGCCGTCGTAGCCAAAGAGGCCGAACAGGGCGTTGTAGCTGCTCCGTCCATTGACGATAAGATTGCCTAGCTCTCGAAGAAGGCCTTCGAGTTCGAACCCAAGGCCGCCGCGTTCTGGAAGGACGACGAGCACGTTCCCTTCCTGTTTCTTGCCCGAGCCCTAGACTTGATATCCAACGAATCTGGAAGAATCTCCATCACAGAAATCTAAGGAATCTGGGAGGGAAAGTCAAGACAAGAAGAGGGCACGCATAAAGTCTCTTCTTGTAGCAGCGACAGACTGTGAACCCCAGTACTTGGTTCGCCTTCTTCAGGCAAAAATGCATATAGGATTGGCAGAACAAACTGTTTTAGTTGCATTGGGATATGCAGCTGTCTATTCTGATGAGCTACCAATTTCCCAGTCCCGACTTGAAGAGGCTGGCAGGATAATGAAGCAAGTTTACTCAGTTTTGCCAATATATGAAATTTGTCCCCTTTCTAGAGGAAGTGGCTGTTATTGAAGATGGTCATCACTTCATCCAGCAAGAGAAATCAAATTGAGTTTCAGGCGGAGGAGGAGATGCGCGAGGCCTTGAGCGTGTTTGACCTTATCATTGCTAATTTTATCTTCTGTTCACAGGAGCCGAGCTGATTATGGCGTTTGCAATTTTTTTGCCCTTGTGAATTTCAACTTAACATGTAAATGCATTTATGCAAATCTGGTTAAAAGAATTAGTTTGTTGTGACATTTAGCTTGGCAAACTAGTGTCACCAGTGTAAATCTATGTTGGAATTTGCCATTCCAACAATAGACAAATCTATTTGCAGGAATGATTTATTACCAGATATGAGAAGACATGACAGCTACATCACATATAGGAGGATGATCGAGATCCTGTTGCAGATTGTTAGTAAGCATAAGGCAGTATGCTTGAAAACCCTTCTTGAAGGGAAAATTATGTTCTCTTCGTGGGGTTGTGAGTGCCTATGTTTTGGTTTCTTCATTAGTGGACCTCTCACAGAGGAGGTAAAGGAGCAGCAACAATGTTGATGGTGGACAACAAAGTAGATTTTTTTGTTTTAGTTTGGTTTGTGGGATAGACTCCCTAACATATTATTGTAATAGTCATTGTATGTACTAGAAACTCCAAATGTTGAATGTAAGCCTTGCTAAGGCATTTGAAAGTTCATGGTGATTTCAAAACCACTTTGTAATGGTTTGTGGTCAGCCTGAAACCATCTTTTGTCACTGTAATGTGACAGTTGGTCGTGAACCGGAAACCATCTAAAGAGCCTTAGCGGCTACAGGAGTTGCCCGGTGGTGGCAAAATGAGATCCTTGATCAGCTCGGTGGTAGCAGATCGGATCTGCCCGGTGGTGGCGAATTGAGATCCTTGATCAGCTCGGTGGTAGCAGATCGGATCTGCCCGGTGGTGGCGAATGAGATCCTTGATCAGCTCGGTGGTAGCAGATCGGATCTGCCCGGTGGTGGCAAATTGAGATCCTTGATCAGCTCGGTGGTAGCAGATCGGATCTACCCGGTGGTGGCGAGTGTACACAGGAGCTTTGTGCTCGTAGGAGCAGGTGGGCTGCAGTAATACCTGGCTCGGACTCAGATGATTCTTTCTTAGTAGAAGGGGATTGGTGCATTTTTCGCGCTGACAGCAGCGCCAGTAAGGCCAACTGGCGTGTCTGTTAGGCCATTAATTGCGCCAATGGCGCGGGTTTATCATTCAGGATCGCGCCAATTCACCTTCAAGTGGATCTGCAGGAGAGGCAGATCAAATCAATTTAGCTGTATTGGAAATGCCAAATTTGCAGATTGTGGATCTGTCCGAGGGCGGCAGATTGTGTTTTTGGAGATTTTGTACATGCAATTCGTGTGATGATGATGGTGGATTTGATTATCATGACAAGTAGTCATTAAGGGGGGGAGTTGGAAATAATTAATTCCTACTTGTCTATGGTTGTAATTTCCTAATTGAGGAGTTTGTTCCTATATAATAGGAATTTAGTTTCTCCTAGTTTAGTGTGTGGTTGAGAGAATCTCTCAACCACACTACTGTATGTATAAGATAGCATTCCTATCTTAAGAATATTGATTGTATAAATGTGTGTAATTTTCTCATTCATTAATCAATAGAAATATATTGATTGTGCTACTTTTATCTGCAACTACTAATCTTCCTGCCATTCTCTCTTTCCTTCAAGCCACTCTTGAGATCTTCCTTTCAAAATATAGGTGTTGCGATCTTTACCAAATGTTAGTCGAAGGTGCTCAGATCTTTATCGCTGTCACTGAAGAACTTTTCTGACGTTGATCCCTCCTCAGATAAGTGGCCATTATTGATTGCCAAAGCTGTTGGGATCTTTACCACAGCCACCGAAGCGCTTTACCAACATTGATTCTTCCTCATATAAATGGCCATAATTGCTTGGCGAAATCGACGAAGCACAATGTCGATCCCATGGGTGATCAAGGTTCATCCCTTTCCTTGCACTCAAATTGTGTTGTGCCTTGAAGGCTCGAGTACGGTCCCACACTGAACAATGTCCACCATTGGTTAATTTGACAGCTTAGACATACGAGACCCACTCTGATTTCTCCCCATTCCGCGTCCCAACAAACTTGAGGGTTCATGCATTATTTCTTATGTCTATTTTATATTAAATCCCGAACCTAAATTTGAGGAATTTGAGTTTTTGTCTCCCTTCATTGATTTTGAATTATCAATGCACCAAAATTCTCTTATATCTCGATCCCCAACAACTCTTCAACATGTCATTCTTTACTGGACCTTGCCGCGAGATGGGTTCACAGTTTCATGAATGGACTGGGCCTCTTTGTTGCAGGTCTGGTGAGGATTTTCCTATTCACTCTACGTTTATCTCGACAGGTACCAGAGACTTATTCACTCAAAGATGCCTAAATTCCATCATTGTCATACACCACCTTCAAAAACAGAACGAGGCCTCAAAACCATCAATATAATCTCATGGCTTCTCGGAAAAACACAACACCCATTCATGGAAAATACAAGAACTGTATAGGCTTTGAATTTGATAAACACACATACATGTTCATAGAAATGCACAGGTTGCATATAAAGGAAACTATATGCAGCACGACCTCTTACGACCTTAATTCAAACTATATAAAAATCACATATATGGCCTCCTCTCGAGGCTTGATACAATGGGCTTGATTCTTTCATTGAATTTTCCACCTCCCAACATGTTAGAGGTTGCCTATATAAACAAGAAGAAAATAAAACAAACCCTAAAGGATGAGTAATATCATCCTTTGTAATCTCATGTCTTATGGAGGATTTATGAATCTCATCCTTTCCCATGTTAATATATTTTGTTATGCCTTTTCTTTAGATTTATCTTTCTAACAATGTGTAACAGGGTTTGGTGTATGTATGCTTGCTATCTCTAGAAAAATTTGGAACTTTGGTTATATATATATATGTATGTTAACATTTTTAACTCTTTAAGAAATTTATTACCAAAAAAAATTAATCAATTCATTGAAAAAAAAAATATTTGTTTTCTTCAAAAAAGAACTACATCGTTTTTCTATTTCATAAGAAATCAACAAGTACAACGCCTTGGCTTCATACCAACACACTTATAACTTAGGAAATCAGGTTGAGAAGAACATCCAAGATATATTTTACAACTTAAACATATCTTGAAGCTTAACTAAATTCTATTTGAACAGGAAATAATGCTAAATGACCAAAAGCACAATACATTACTATAAGACACCTCTATAAACTTACCCAACATCAAATAACATTATTTTCCTTCTATGTATGAACTACCTACACATCATCGTATTGCTCCTTTACCTAGTAAATTCTCACTGCCACGATTTTAAATGAAAGACTGTTAAGCTATCTCTTTCATTGAACGAGCCTACAAGGACTTATGAATCCACATACGGACTACTTTTACCTACTTTCAAAGGGAAATCCTCATGCTGCAATACATAAAAAAGAATTCAAATGTAAACATTGTGCCCTAGACAATACTTAGTTTCCTTTTAATCATCATATTCTTGCAGAAGAAAAAGGCTCGCACCACAAACATGCCTGTAACTGGCTAAATGTCTATACCCACACTATAAACCTCACCTGAGCTTGTCCCTTCAAAGAATCCCCATACAATACTAGTTGGTAGCTCCACATCTATAATTAGCCTCATCTTCTTCCTTTTCATTGGTTTCACTTCCTCAAGATAAGATGATCTTTGTTTTTGTACAATAAATTCAGAGAAAACTACAAAGTTTGTAAACATACAATGGCTTTTCCATAGCCAGATTCCTCACAATACTTGAGACAATCTTTAGTTGAGCTTAAATTCCACCCGAAATCAAGTTAAAGTAGGAGAAAATTGCCTTTGAATCATAAGTTACAAAAAGAAAACAAATAAATAAATGACACAAAATCCAAGACCAACCTATCCTAGTTTCACAAGAGCATCCCAAGTCGATATTTCTCCTTCCAAAAATAGCCTAAGAAAACTACTTGCATTTAAAGCAGCCTTGTCCCTTCCATACTAATTTGTGCCATCATTTTGAAGCAGCGAAAAGTCTCTCTTGATTCACACCATCATTATTAAAATAATATATGTATCTAACTATATAAAAATACGGTTTGGATTATTGTATGTTTGAATTATTTTAAAAAAATATATATGTAAATTTTGAAATTAAATAACCTTTTGTTTAAATTTATTTACCGATAATTAATTAAATATTTTATATTTATAAAAGATTTAAAATAAGTTAATTAACAAAAGTTTTATATGATTTAAATTATTGTTTAGAAAACTATACCCGTAAAATTTGAAATTAAATGAATTATATTTTTAAATATGTAATTATAATTCATTAAACATTTCACATTTTATTCAAATTTAAAATTAAATTAATTATAATTTTAATTATGCATAGTGTATAATTAATATTAAATTTTGTTTAAAATATATATAAATAAAAAAAAATTCATCTTAAACACCATAATTATAATTTCGTTTTCAAAATCTTAGAAATGAAATATAAAATAAAATACTAAAAAAAAATTACAAATAAGATTCCAATCTCCAACCGAAATTTAATTTTGTTTCACTAATTGAATGTATTGTAGATTGGCAAAACTAATGGGATGTATTAAACAAATCTTTAAATTTAAGTTTCAATTTGCTGAACACACCTTAAATTTGAATTTAATTTTATTGTACACACTAAACCAGGAAACTTGCATCACTAGGAAAGTTTAAATTTAAATATTACTTGAAACCGTGATTTTGCTTCTCTTTTTGGGGACATTGTTCAAGGTGCTGAGACTCTTCTACGTTAAAATTTAGTTTTTATTTTTATTTAAATATTAAATTAATTTTTAAATTTTTTTTTGGGTTTAAATGTCAAAATTTGAATTTATGTGTACGTTCAAGTTTGCTTTATATCAACTCCGAATTTATTAATTAAATTTTCTTCGCACTTACACAATAGCAAATTTAAATGAGTTTTATGTTTTGATTAATTTCACTTGTTTTATAAAAAAATTATTCAAAATGTATCTATCACAAAACAAGTAAAGAAAGAGTTTTATATTTTGATTAATTTCGTTAGTTTTATAGAAAATCATTCGAAATATATTTATCACAAAACAAAACAAATATAAAATAACTTGCTGCTTAGTATCTATCTTTTATGAAAAAAAATAATTAATAATTTTAAACACTAATAATAATTCTATTGATCAGGAATAAAACTTTGAATTTAATTTTTAATTAAAGAAAGTAAAAATAAAGATTTTTTTAAAAGGGATTAAAGCATTATAAAAGGATAACTCCAAATAATACATGGAAGTGAGAAGAAAAAAGAAATTACTTCAAAGCAACGTAAAAAAGTTAGTTGTGAGAGAGGAGCTTGGCCTTTAGAAAATTAGATGTGAGAAACATCGGAAGTTTTAAATCTTAAACTTAAATAAGATGAATAGATCATTTTTACTTTTTAGTTTATATCTACGCTATCCTATATATAAAATGGACTTAAAGTTATTCTACAAAGATAATGTCAATGAATGATGCCCTGTTTTTTACATAAAATAATAATTTTTATTATTGTTTATTTTACATTTATATATCTTAAAAATTTAAAATAATTTGTATAATTATTATTATTAATTTTATTAAAAAATTTTGAATGATTTATGGAATAACTCAGCAATATTGAAAACCTTTATTAAATAGAACATTTCAACCTAATTTATTGTTTGAGGGAATCCATGAATTATTAAGGTTTTAAATGTAATTTATTGTTTGAGGGAATTCATGAATTAAGGTTAATGTTTTGGGGCGTTTATGGGATTGGTTGGAGTTTTTTTTGGGGTTTGTGAAATCTGTTATTTGTTATTATTATTATTATTATGAATGTTGTAATTTTTTTTGCCTGGGGATTTTTATTTCAACTTAAGGTGGCTAAGGATATGTTGATTTTTTTAATTGAAGCTCTAGATTAATTCTAGAGGGCATATGATGAGCATATCCTTATTCTTAATTTTTATCAATGGTTGTAGTGTGTTATAAAGTTTGTTAGATTGCATTAAATTTTAATAAATTAAAAAAATTAGATTCATGCTAGATGGCTCCGTGGCCACCAATTTTGTGGGGATTTGAGTTTTATTCCAATTATAATAAGTTCATATTCTAATTAGGTGGGGAAATTGATATATAATAAAACTTTATTTAGAAATATAGTCCATTTTACAATAAGATGTGTAATTCCTTTTTTGTCTCAAATTAGATTAAATTCTTTCCACATGGCTCCTCAGTTAGAAATAATGGAGAAATGGTTATGTGGTTGTAACGCACCTTCTTAGTTTAGGAGTAGTTCCTAGAATTTAGGAGGTTGTTTACAACTACCTATGTTTCAGTGATGTATTTAATATGTAATATTCATTCATGTATGAAGAGTGAGTGAACGAGAGAGAGAGTCTCCTCCTTGTTTGAGTGCAGTCTTTAGGTGATGTACACACCTGTGAGCTACAACTCCTTCTTTTAATTCAAAGTTTGGTTTTTATCTTGGTATCAAAGCTTAGGGTAGAGGTAGCGTTAAATTTTTTTTTGAGGATGTATCATTAGTTGCACATCTGTAGAGGTAAGGAGTGGATTGGCTCTTTTTTAGGAGACAGACGAGCCAATTGGCCATTGGCGCTCTTTTTTACCAGAAAGACGTGCCCATTGGCGCTCTTTTGAGCCTGAAAAGCGAGCCAGAAAAGAAATAACTGAATTGGCGTCGAACCGTGCTTGTTAATTGCACTAATTTTCATGCACTTCCTGAATTTGTCTTTTCCACAATTGGTGCGGATTTGTAGTTGTTCAGAGCACCATAGAGCCAACCTCTTTCTCTTTGGAAATCTGCAATTTTTTGTTGCAGATCAGGAGTTGCCCGGTGGCAGCACGTGGAGATTCTGCTCAGTGGCAGCAGATTTGATTTGCCCAGTGGTGGCGAATTGAGGATCCTTGATCAGCTCGGTGGTAGCAGATCGAATCTGCCCAGTGGTGGCGAATTGAGATTCCGTGATCCGCTCGGTGGTAGCAGATCGGACCTACCTGGTGGTGGCGAATCAGAGCTCTGTGATCTGTTCGGTGGAAGCAGATCAATTTTTTTTGCCCGGTGGTGGCACAGTGCAGCTCCTCGATCTGTTCGGTGGAAGCAGATCACCTTTGCCCGGTGGTGGCATGTTGGAACTTTTTTGTTGATCTGTTCGGTGCTAGCAGATCGGTTTTGCCCGGTGGTGGCACAGTGAAGTCCGTGATCTGCTCGGTGGCAGCAGATCGAACTTGCCCGGTGGTGGCACGGTGAAGTTCCTAATCTGTTCATTGGCAGCAGATCAGACTTGCCTGGTGGTGGCCAATTGGAGTGTTCAGTTGGGCGAAAATGAACAACAGTTTGGAATCATACCTCCATGAGTCTGGCAAGCTCGATGGAACGAACTTCGCTAACTAGAAGTTCAAAATGCAAACTTTGCTGGAGAGTGCGAATGCATGGTTGATCGTCTTGGGAAATGAGTAGAGAATTGGAACACCGAACAAAGAACAAGATTGGGATAAGAGAGAAACAAAGGTGAAATTCATACTAATGATGTCTATCAAAGACAACATTATCCCCCATATCAGAGATTGCAAGTCGATCGCAGATATATGGAACACAATCAAGAATCTGTACGAGACACAGAACACAAATCATGTTCTGGCACTCAAGGGAAAATTGTTTCCATTAAAGATGGATGAGAATGAATCCGTTGGTGGATTCATGGCCAGAGTCAAGGATCTAAGAGACAAATTGGGAGCCATTGGAGAGAAGGTATTAGATTTAGATTTGGTTACACTTACACTAAACAGAATGACCGATGAATATCAGACATTCATCTCAAGGTTATCAGCGAGAGAGAAAGCCCCCTTGTTTGATGACCTAACAACCATTCTGCTCCAGGAGGAGGAATGAAGACAGAATATGAAAAATCAGAGCAATGACTTAGCTCTGATGGCGAAGAGGCGATAGTACAGAGGAAAGCAACACCAGCACCAACATCAGCATCAGCAACCGCAGCAGCAGTAGCAGAAAGGGGCCAACTCATTTTAAAAGAAATCATTCAGAGGTATGACTGATAATTATGTCAAGAGATGTTTTTACTGTGGGAAGCCTGGCCACCAGATTAAAGAATGCTATAAGAGGCAGGCGGATGAAAGAAAAGGAAAACAGAGGAAACATCAGGGGTGTTTTGTTGGATAAGAGGATGACCACAACCATGATCTTCGATTATTCACAGTCGACTGTGCACTTTCAACATCAAAAGGAGATGAGAATAATATATGGTATGTCGATTCTGGCGCATCCTCGCATATGATCGGTAAGGAAGATTGTTTTGAGTTTCTTGAAGAGTCTGCATGTGGATCAAAAATTTACTTAAGAGATGACAGTGGGTATGAGATCAAAGGTTGTGGGGATATTCCTGTGAAGCTACCTACTGGCGACATCTAACATCTCAAAAATGTTTTATATGTTCCAGGAATTAAAAAGAATTTGATCTCTGTCTCTATGATAACAGACCAGGACATGCAGGTGCAATTCTTCAAGAATGGATGTGTCATTCAGGATAGCCAATTGGAGACAGATGCAACAGGATTACGCGTGGGGAATTTGTACAGAGTGGATGGAAGGAGCATGCCACGACAAGCGATAGTTGTAGCAACATCAACAGCTGAAAATCTCTGGCATTAGAGATTTGGACATCTCAATTTACAAGATCTCATCTTACTAAAAAAGAAAGGTATGGTCGATGGTCTTCCTTCTTTACATAATATCAAACTAGAATGTGATGGATGTGCATTAGGGAAGATGCATAGAGATGAATTCCCTTTGCATGTTAACAGAAAAGAAAGAGACATCCTAGAACTAGTGCATACAAATATTTGTGGACCTATGCAGACGAGGTCTTTACGAGGTGCATACTACTTTCTACTATTTATAGATGACTGCACTAGGTTCTCTTGGGTATATTTTGTAAGCAAAAAGAGTCAAGCTTTCCGATACTTCAAAGAATTCAAATCTATGATAGAGAACCAAACAGGAAAGAAGATAAAGATTCTCCGCTCGAATCAAGGGGGAGAATACAGGTTAGGTGAGTTCATGAACTTCTGCAAGCAGCATGGGATTATACAGCAATTCACAGTGCCACACACTCCACAGCAGAATGGAGTAGCAAAACGCAAGAACAGGACCCTTGTGGAGTGCGCGAGAAGTATGCTTCAAGGTAAGGGTATTTCTAATGGTCTTTTGGGAGAAGCCATTAATACTGCTGTTTATTTGAAGAATAGGAGTCCCACCAAATGTCTAGGCTTCAAAACCCCCTTTGAAGCATTTTCTAGACTCAAACCAGCAGTCAGTCATTTAAGAATATTCGGATCTAAAGCTTTTGCTCATATACCAAAAGCAGATAGGAAAAAGCTAGACCCCAAAGCCTTGAAATGTATATTTATAGGATATGGCACAGAGTATAAGCCATACAAGTTATATAATCCTGTGACTCATAAAGTGTTTGCAAGCAGAGATGTCATTTTTCATGAACAGACAGAAGATGGAAAGGAAGACTCTAACAATGACAACCACATTCCATTCCTGGTAGAACTGAACAGTGAAGAAGAAGAAGAACAGGAGCAGGAGCAGGAGCAGAAACAAGAAGAAGTAGTAGCAGATAGTGTAATAAGTGATGATGTAGGCCCGGAGAGTGCTGAAACAGATAGAGTTGAGGTAACTCCTTTACCTAGAAGATCAGGTAGGAAGACTAAACTACTGCAAAATTCAGAGACTATGCTTTAATGCCCAAAATTTTAAATATTGTAGAACCCTCAAACTATGAAGAAGCAAGTAAATACGATGAATGGAGGGCTGCAATGCATGAAGAAATTGAATCAATATATAGAAACCATACTTGGGACTTAGTTGAGTTGCCAGAAGGAGAAACCGCTATAGGTTGTAAGTGGCTGTATAAACCTAAGATAAATGCAGATGGGAGTATAGAAAAATTCAACGCTAGACTGGTAGCAAAGGGTTATTCACAACAAGAAGGAATTGATTTCGATGACACCTTTACCCCTGTAGCTAAACTTAATACAATTAGAATGCTAATCTGTTTAGCAACAAAACATAAATGGAAGCTACAGCAGTTAGATGTTAAATCTGCATTTCTGAATGGATAATTAAAAGAAGAAATATATTTAGTACAGCCTCCTGGTTTTGTGAAAAAGGGGTAGGAGCATGTAGTGTGTAAACTACGTAAGGCACTTTATGGTTTGAAACAAGCACCCAGGTCATGGTATGACAAAATTGATTCATTTTTTATTCAGCATAGTTTTCATAGGAGCCTCAACGATCCAAACCTGTATACCAAGATAAATAAACAGAGGCAAATCATTTTGATTTCTTTGTATGTGGATGACATGATAATAACAGGGAATGCAAATAATATGATCAAAGAAATCAAGAAGCAAATGTCACAGGTATTTGAAATGAAAGACCTTGGTGATGTTCATTACTGCCTAGGATTGGAGGTGTGGAATGATTCTGGTCAAACTTTTCTAACCCAAGGAAAGTATGCTAGAACGCTGTTGGAAAGATTCAGAATTGAACAATGTAAAACAACAGCAACACCATTGCAACAGAACCTCAAGCTAAGCAGTGACGATGGCACAAAACAGGTGGATGCCACTTTGTATAGACAGCTAGTCGGAAGTATGATCTATCTCAAGACAACTAGGCCTGATCTGGCATACTCTGTTAGTGTGTTGAGCCAGTTTATGTCTAGACCACTTGACAGTCACTGGAATGCAGAAAAATGTGTGTTGAGGTACCTTAGTGGTACTTGTAATTATGGTCTTTTATACACCGACATTTCTGATGTTACTTTAGCAGGTTATTCAGATTCAGATTGGGCAGGCAACCTGGATGATCGTAGATCCATCTCAGGATATGCATTTAGTATTGGATCCGGGGTTATTTCGTGGAGTAGTAGAAAGCAAAGCACTATAGCATTATCATCATGTGAAGCCGAGTACCAGGCGTTGTGTGTAGCTACATGCGAAGCCATCTGGTTGAGGAGATTTCTCAGCGATGCAGGCAAATGACAAAGAGAAGCAACCAACATCAAAACTAACAACCAGAGCACAATAAAGCTTGCATACAATCCAGTTTTCCATAAGAATACTAAACACATTGATACTCAGTTTCACTTTGTACAAGAAAAGATACAGTCTAAGGAAATCTGTGTGGATTATTGTAATACTTGTGATAATTTAGCTGATATCTTTACGAAGCCTCTAGGACGAGTAAAGTTTGAGTTATTTAGAGGGACGTTAGGTGTGCAGAATAATCCTTTCTCCATTAAGGGGGGGGAGTTAGAAATAATGGAGAAATCGTTATGTGGTTGTAACGCACCTTCTTAGTTTAGGAGTAGTTCCTAGAATTTAGGAGGTTGCTTACAACTACCTATGTTTTAGTCATGTATTTAATATGTAATATCCATTCGTGTATGAAGAGTGAGTGAACGAGAGAGAGAGTCTCCTCCTTGTTTGAGTGCAGTCTCCAGGTGATGTACACACCTGTGAGTTGCAACTCCTTCTTTTAATTCAAAGTTTGATTTGTATCTTCCTCGCCCACCAATTTCCTACGGATTTGAGATTATTCCAATTCTAATAAGTTCATATTCCAATTAGATGTGAAATTAATATATAAGAAATTTTTATTTAGCAAAATCATACATACTATATGTAATTCTTATTTTTGTCAAGTTAAATTCCTTTTTTTCGTCAAGTTAAAGAAAGTTGACCTAGTAGATTTTTATACATGGTTAATCAGGGAAATGTGGACATTAGTAAGACATTCTAGATCTTGCAACATCATTAATACTTTTAATATGATTGTCCTAGTTTTAAGAATTATATGAAGAAATGTGGAAAGATGTAAAACTCCGTGTAATTAATTATATAACTTCATATCAATGTTAAAAATTTAAAAGTGTGATTATCTAAAATATTTAAAAACTTTATTATAAATAAAGATAGATTATAACTGGATTATTTTTAATTGTTATATAAAGAGACTTTTATGTCGAAACTAGTTGGTTCAAAACACTTCAACAAAAATAATATGAAAAAATATGTTATGTGATTTCTACCCAAAGACTTTTCGTAAATGAAATAATTGCTTTGAGTATATTTGGCACTCGATATTTGAGGGATTGAAATAGTTAAAAATTGTTTCTTAAAAGATTGAATTATCAAATCTTTTCATAAATGATTTTTTTTTAAATAGTTTTAATAATCAGAAGAAAAAAATAGGTCATTTAATATTGAAATAATATTTTACTCTAAACTAAAAAAATAGTTTCTAAATTCAACATGTTTAAGAAATATATATATA
>APFE030106730.1:8287-40474 GCA_000404065.3 Pinus taeda | reverse complement strand
GACCTTTTTCTCTTTTTTCTTCCAATTGTTGTGGTGTAACCCTTGTAGGTTGTGGAAGGCTAGGAGAAACAACACTTCCTTCTTTATAGTTGTGAGGGGTATGCTTCTTGGTTTCCATAATTTTTCTCTCCACTATCTCACAAAGCCCTTTTTCTCTTTCCAGTTGTTGTGGTGTTGCTCTAAAGAAGGTGTTGCTCTTTGTATCCTCATAATGTGGTATCATTTCCTCCGTGAAAATTGACCACGTAACAAGTCTTTTACGAGAACAAAGCCCTTTATACCATAAAAATTGATCCAGTTCTAAATATGAAGATGCAATACATACCTTTTGTAACAGTTGTATACCATGTAGATCAAAATATTCCTCCATCTGACGTATCCAATTTACCGGATCCTTGCCATCAAACTTCCTCATCTTGTTTTTTCTTGATTTTAGGAGCACGATATTGAAATGACTGCAACTTTGTACTTTCTAATTATCTAGTTTTGAGTTTGTGACCTGTAGTAGCACTCTGTGTCCTCTTTCCAATGCCACAAGTCTGACCCAAATTGGATTCTCAAAGGAAGAGTTATATGAAATCTCCCACGGTGACTTGATTATAGACTAGTTTAGTAGAGCGAGCTTGTATGACGTGCCGCGAGTTACTGTTTCGACCTTTGGATCTAAAAAACACCCACAAGAAACTACAGTCTGTCCTCTTTCTGTACCTTTTTACGAAATTTCAATCTGATCCTCAGAGAGAAAGTTATGACAATTTTCCCCAGGTCACCTGTTTTGAATGTAATTCAGGAGTCTGTAAAAAGACCAACTTCCTCAGATCATATCTGCGAAAATATTGTGCGACAAGCTCTGAAATTTGGACCCAACGTTCAGTGTCAACTATTCTCAAATGGGTTTTTTTTGTAACTTCTTAAACGTCACAGAAAAAAAGTTATAGCGACAATTCCACGATGACCTGTTTGGAGCAGCGAAACCCTAGAATCCAAAGCTCTGATGCCAAATGTTATGAAACCAGCTCAAGAAAAGATAGATCAACGACCTAGAATTCAGCCTCTTCGAGGGGGCAACCTCCTTTACATTACATAAATGAACAATTCTTGGATGATTCAAATGACAAAACCTCCTTTCTATATATAGGAGTCTAAGGGGTCACAATATAACCCAGCCGACCTAACAATAATAATATGAAGCCACAATAGTAACATTAGTGGGCTTATATGGGGTACAATAGTAACAATATGGGCACTATGTGGGTACATCAATATAATAGGTGGGTTTTACTAATAACAATAAGGGTTACACTAGTAGTATAGGGGCCTAACAGAAAAACCATCACCAAGCATCTTGATGAGCCAAGGAAGCTTCATCAAGCAACCTAAACCTATCCTCCTTTTTTCCTTTGAGAGCTCATCTCAGCCTTGCTTTCATCTGCTTGACCCTTATATTGCAAATTTTGTTCTGGGTCTTGTAGTGGTAAGCCATGTGTCTGATGATTTGGTTGTCCCTATTGGCCCTTTGCAGCATATTTTCTAAGTTAAAAATAACTCTTTCAAGCCAAATTTTTCTATCACCCTCAATTTCCTTCTCAATTGAAGTCAAAGTTACTAGTGCTTCTTCCTTTTGCATTATTAATTTGCCCTTTTCACTTTTTCTTTTTTTCTTGAGAAGTTTTAGCTCCATGAGGACCTACTTATCACTCAACTACTTGTTCTCCTATTCCAGATATGTGATGACATAATGAGCTCTCGCCAAGTTGTCCATCAATGCTTGGATTCGAGCATGTTTCTCTTGTATGATGATGTTTTCTTTGGTTGCTTCATCATGAGCCTCCAAGTTAATTGTCTTTATGCCATGATGAATATGATGTTGTTGTGGCTCAACATGTTGCATCAAATTAAAATCTCTTTCCTCCTCATCATAAATATTTTCCTTCAGAACCTTTTCTTTCCCTTTATGCAGTTGTTGCACCTATACCTGTTGTGTCAATGAAGAAGGAAAAGCCCCTTCCACACCCTATGGGGCAAGGATTTGCGTATGAGGTGATGAAGAAGGCAAGGTCCCTTCCACAGAAAGTGGATCGAACACTTGCCTATCAGCTGCAAACAATTTCCTTGTCCCCCTATGTTATGTCTTGTAGGTCTCAAGCACCTCAATGGCTTTAGTCTCTTTGACCTTCTCTTCATTCTTTACCTGAGTACTGCTAGAAGGTCTTCCTTGTCCATGTTTGCTAAGTTTTGAAGTTGTGTACTCCTAGAAAAGGGATGGAGGGGATGAGTGAGGGTGATTAGGAATACGGGAAGGGGAAGTGATCTTGTGAGGTATTTTGTGGACTAGGTAAACATGAAAATGAGTGGGAGGGTATGAACCATGAAAATGAGGGAGAGGGGCTAGGGTTTTAGGTTATTTCTTTGGGGATGAAGGAAAAAGGGATACCGAGTGATATGGAGTGGTATGGAGTGTTATGTAGGAGGGGTTTTAGTGTTTTATGGATAAGTGATCGGAGGAATAGTAAGGTTTAGGGTTTTAAGGCATAAATAGAGGATATTCTAGGTTTCACATTTTGCATATAAAATTAACCTCAAATGCATTAATCGAAAACCAAGGATTAAGTTCAAGGGCAACACTTACTTGTTTGAGGAGTAAAGAAGACAAATTTGGTGTTATTGGGTGGTAGGAGGTCATTTTGGCCCTTTCTAGCCCTACACACAACACCACCTACAAGTGCACAACGCCTTTCTCTACTCGTAACGTCATTGATTTTTGCACTAGGAAAACTAGCCTACGCATAGTGCTCCAGCCTCTATGCACAGTGCCTCTTCAAGCCAACTTTTAACTTCCTTCTCGATGTTCAAATTGAGTCCATGATAGCTCATTGGAAATCTCTTTCTATGTCTAGTTATCATTTGACTCATCAAGCAAGTCTTTTTGACATTCCATCTAGGAGAAAAATTAATTTTCCCAATGTCATTTGAGAAGTGCATCAACTCTCCTGAGGAAAATGATGTTTTGGATATTTCTCCCAAACCATGAAACCTGTGTAAGAACTGAAGGACGTTTTTCTTCCTTGGTTTGTTATAACCAATAACCTCTCTCACTTTTGTAAAATTCATCCTTTCTTGCTTAGAAACATCATTTGCATAAAACTTGTCCCGATATGTGGAACAAGGGATTCGTAGAAATGAAGGGAAATGAAGGGGATGAGTGGCTTCTAAATTATTGATAAAACTTTCAGAAGTAGGGAGGGATGTCAGAAAGTAGGGGAAAGTGGAATTTCAAGGATTGAGTAAGGGGAAGGGGTCCAAAAGGGAAAAACACAGGCCTAACCTAGAAAAGTGTCAAATTGTAGCAATAGGCTAGGTTTTGTGGGAAAGTGATGAATTTTAGGGATAACAGTGATGGGACGTGTTTAAGAATGTATATTAAGGATAGGGGAAGGTGTATGAGAATTAAGATACAAGTTTTGTTGATGATTTGACAATCCAAGAAAAATTACCTTCAAAACCTAGGAGAGGGAAATGAGCCTTACCTAAGCACAATTGAAGCACAAACAAAGTGTAAAATGATCCATTTGGAACATGAAATAATGATGAAAACTCTTTGAATGATGTTACACGCCGCTGAATGGTGACATGTACCAATACTTGGAAACGTTTGGGGGTGAAAACAATCCTAGACCTAATACCTACTGACCAAATTTTACTTGAAGACTCACTAAAATGACAAAAATTTGACTTTGACACCCCAAGACCACTTTATAAGAGCATTTTTATTATTGGTGGGTGGCTGAAAAAGGCTGACACTAACACATCTAAGATAGCCCCAATATAAAAAGGTCTCTCCCAATCCAAGTTAATGGGGCATTGTTCTTGACAATCTTTGTTTTCTCCTTGAAGGAGATTTTAGGAGGGAACCTCTGAGAAACCAAATAACTGGCTATATCATCAACCCAAGGGGAGTGCATTAGGATGGAAAAGAGATGTTCATATCCAAATATATCATATTTCGTTTCTTTGTTTTTTGTAGGCAGGGTTAGCCTTGAAAAGATATCTGCAACCACATTTACTTTACCTGGTTTATCAACAATCACCAAATCAAATTGCTACAAAAATAACAACCATATAATTACGCTAGAATTGGCATCAAGTTTATTCATTAAATACTTAATGGTTGCATGATCAGTGTGAACCAAAGTTTAATAATCAGTGATATAATGTGTAAAATTGCTTAAATAATTTACTAGAACTAAGAGTTGTTTAAAGAATGTATGGCATCCTAAAATTTCCCTCCTTCTTACTAAAAAACAACATTGGGAATCACTAGGGGGAACTCTTGGTTTGATAAAACCTTTGTCTAGTAATTATTGTAATCGCATTTTCAATTCTAGTATTTTAGGAATATTCATTCTATAAGGTGCCTTTGATATCAGTGTAGCTCATGGTACCAAACCAATTGAAAAGTCTATGTCTCATCTTTGTGGTAATCATGCAATTTATTCTGGGAACACATCTTTCAATTCTATGAATACAACTAGTTCATTTGTGCTTTATTTTGCTGATTTTTTGATTGTTTTCTTCAATTTGGACAACAAAGATTTTACATCCTTTTTGGGCACTTATTTTTAACTATAAGGTTGAAATTTTCTAATAGAAATAGGCTTGGGTATGCCTTTAATTAGTTGTTTCATGTTAAAAAAAATTCTAAACAGTTTATTACAACTTTGTTTTTCTATAACTAGTCCATGTCTATCAATGGGTCATATTAACCTAGAGGAAGTATGTTTAATCTTAGCTCAGTTTTTCCTCCATTTATTTTTACCAGTAACTATTTTACCCAATTGGTTACTTTCTCCTTTGTCCCTATAGCTAATTGAACTAACCATGCATTTTTTAACTTTTAAAATTTTAACTTTAATTTTTCCACCACTTTTGGACTAATATAACTAAGACTAGCTCCTATATCTGCTAGTAAATATACAGGTTGTTCTATTATATTAACTTCAATTTCGATCATGGTTGATTGATTCTCCACTTGCATGCCTTATAGTGCAATATTGATATTTGGGATGTTCCTTGAAATATCATTTCCTCTAGTTGCTTCATTGACAACTTGTAAGTTCTGAATAGACTAGGTGTTGTGTGGATTGTTTCCCAATAAATGGGGTTCTCCACAACCCCAACATTTTGGAATTTCTCTTTCTCTTCCCTCATCATCCCCTTATTGTTCAAATCAATTTATTTAGAACCAGTTTGACACGTATTGTGGCTGGTAATTACAACTAAAACTTTTCCACTAATGGTCTCTCCAAAAGTTCTTTATAATAGAGGATTTTGGTTTCTTCACTCCATGTGGAAATTTATTTTTTCCTTTCTTTGAAAAATATTTTGAAACTTCATTATTTTTTTTAAAATACTAATAACAAACTATTTATTTCCATAAAACTTCTTGCATGGTATTAGGATTTTCAAATTCAAACATTTCCTTATAAGAGAGTGGAACATGCTTCAAAAATCATCTTTCTTTCTATTTTTCCTCCATAATGTAGGGAACATATCTTAATAGGTTGGTAATATTTGCTACAAATTTTTCCATACTTATCTATCTGAACATTAAGTCATGAAATTGCTTAGCACAATCACCATAATATGTTTTAGATAAGTACTTGGCTTTGAATTGTTTCTGAAATTATTCCTAGAAACTGATGTTCTAAATTGTTTCTGAAACTCGCTTTAAATTGTTTTCATATTCATATACATGGAAATACTTAGTAATGGTCAATAAAAGAGCTTGTACATCTTCTTCCTTCTCTCCATAAAATTTAGGTGGTGTTATCTTTTCAAACTCTCCCTAGAGTTCAATTTTCTTCTTCCTTCTACATTTACTTGATTTTGGAGATGTTTTATCAAAATCATTTCCACTTTCAGATTTCTTAGTTTCATGATTAAAACTTATCCTCTTCAAGGGTTCTTCCTTGTCCACTTCTAACACTATGTCTAGAGGTTTTTGACATGACGTTTCACTAATATATTTTATTAGTTTTTTTCCTCCTCACTTGCTTTCAGCAAGCGTTCCTAACCATATCTAATGTTGGACAATTCTTTTGTTAAGTCTTTTACAATATCCAATAATTATGCTATTGGATGTCTGTCATCCCCTCCCAATTCAACATAAACCTCTCCTCCTTCAATAAGATGTTGATTAGAGGCTTCTGCCATTTTTCACTTTCTATGTTGCTTTCCACTATACATTATTTCAAAAAATAATTTCGAATCAGTTTTCAAAAAGCATAATAATTTCTAGAATTCACTATTTCATTGTGGTTTTCCCTTCAGCCTAGTTTTGAACATACAAATCTGATACCATAGGTAACATACCTAATTTTTACATACCAAAATAAATAAACTCTTATCACAATAAATAAAAAATGGTGATATCATATTTGTTTCATTTTGTCTTTAATATATTTATTTCACTATATTTTTCTTCGATGATCTCAAGAATGGCAAAAAATCTTTTTAGATGTAGTTCTGGTATATTTATATTCTTCTATTTCATATGGATATATTGAAATTTGGTCATTTTCTACTATGACAATGTATTCTTATTTATTCCTTTGAGCTCACAAGTTTGATTCTCTTAAGTGTAAGAGAAAATCCCATCTCTATCGATTTTAATTATCAAGACTCTTTCATCCCTTTCATAGACCCAATGGTCTATCATAAACATGTTTCATAAGTATTATCTAATCCCTTTAGTTTAGTTATTATTCAAAGGTGACATGTAAATTTTCATTTATAACTATAGCATTAAATCTATATTTCTTTCTTATGTTTAATCTTTTAACCATTTGAAAAATATGGTTTAGAGTCCCAACATTTGTATTAACCTTATTGAACTCTATAATTAACTATATGCATGGATAGTGTGAAACCTTGCAATGTTCATTTTCATACCTATTCCACATGATATGTATTTCCCATATTATATATCTATATATTCTATATTATATATATATTATATATATATTATAGTGTGAAAACCTGCAATGTTCATTTCATACCTATTTTGTCCAACATGATATGATATTTCCCATATATATATATAAATATTATATATATATATATATTATATAGATATATCCCATTGTGGTACATCTATTTAATTTGGATGGTGCAATGGTCATGGGAGTTCTTGTGAACCTTGGTATTCATTTTGGTTTTATGAATGTGGGATAGTTTGTACCCAATGAAAACTCCTTTATGCACTTGGAAAATCATATTATCATCGCATCAAAGACAATGATGTCAAATTCACATGGCGTCCTACCACTGTACTTTGAATGGTGTTTATTGAACCTTGTTATCCAATAATTGAGGATGATTAGTGTTATGAAATGACTGCCCTATCCCTTCACTTGTTGGTTCTCGCTTTTCATTTGTCATGCTAAGGTGACCATAGCACCACTTTTTTTATGCCTCATTATGTCATAGTTCTCTATCATGTTATGACGCCCGTATGTGTCACTACAGTTCAGTGTCCATGTAGGGATGAGGTTATCAATATTCCTTCCTTCATTACGCAATTTTAATGAGCAATTTTTTTATATTTCATTGTAAATTGTTTCAATGCCACTATGTTCTCACCTATTTGTTATTTCTGGGTATTGACAGGATACTTGAAATGTATTCTTGGTGATATTATAATATTAGAGAGTTCCTTTTGTTTTGAAACTAAAACCCCCAAGTATCATAGGTACACTCAAAATTCGATACTATTGTTATTCAGTTATTTAATTAAGCCATTTGTGGTTTTTTTATTTTCCTTCCAAGTACCAAAACCCTTACTATTATTTTCTTCTAGCTAGTTAAATTATACGAACGATTCCTCCTCAGTGCTATGAAATTGGGGAATATGATTTGGTAAGTTAATATTTTAATATCATTTTTCATCCATGCTTTCTTTCATTAAGCTTATAGTCCTTTCGAGAATTGGGGTTTGATTAGTTCATTTTCGGTCCAATTGTTCCTCTAGATTGTATAACTTTCGACACTTATGGCAACAATCAAGATAACTAATCTATTTGGGTTATGTATTAGAATTTGGTGTTCACCAAGTTGAAGGTTTATGTTGTTGCAAAATTTTATCTACATTTGAATTTTGTAGCCTACTATGGATCTTGCAATTAGTCCTTCCATAGTCACTTTATGGTTGGTCAATAAGTGTAAAAGTCACCTCCTCACATATACTCAGTCTGCAACAAGATCATGAGAGCACTCTTTCCTGTGTAATTTTCAATTTCTTTTGATAGTCAATACACATTTTCATCAATAATATCTCACTTTTGGTCATGATTGTTCTTCTATTTCAGTGTTTTTTTCTAGCTTTCACTTTTTCTCACCTTCAATTTCACAAGTGTTGCTTTCGTGTTTATGACTATCACTTTTTTTTTTTTGCACTATAATAAGTGTCATTTTTCTATCCTCATTCTTTCATGTGTCGCTTTCAATATTGTTCACATTTTGCAAGTTTCGTTTGCACTTTACTCTTACTGTTGCAAATGTCATCGTTTGACATGGGAGGCATAACACATCATAAAAATGTAGTTTTTTTCTCTTCAAGGAGAATTATTGGGGCTAATGAGTCTTCTTATCATCTAAACATGAATCATACTCATTTCCAAAGTTTCAAGCACTCTCACACAAGTCTCCTCATCGTCATCACAAAGTCTACCATTAGTGTCACACTTAGGGAAAGATGTCACAATGTCATCACATTCGGGGTATTATATTGTTCATGTGTTTTGAGTAATATTTGTTGTATCATCAAATATTCTAAGTGTGCGTTTACACTCAATTTTTATCATTGTTCACTTTCACCTTACTAATCCCACACATAGAAAATTCCAGAAATCTTCTTTCCTAATAAACATGACCTCACTCATTCTTCCTGCATGCTGCATTGTATAGTCTCCACCCTCAACCTCACACCATGAATCTCGACACTACACAATGTGTACTCCTTGGCGTACATAGCTACGCATTGTCTAGTCTCAGTTTTCAGTTCTGACCCTTGAGCTCCATAACTATGCATCACATACCTCCTACCATCCTCTTCTATGAATTGTGTAGTCTAAAGCAACAACCCTTAATTGTGACCTTTTCAACTACATAACTATGCAAGCCCTAGGCCTCTATCCCTCCAGAACTACATAGTGGGAAACCTTAAGCATCAGGCATCCAGTTAGACCTCTTGAGCCCCTCAACTATGCAGTTGTCTAGCCCTCGTCTACCTAAACTACACAATGAAAAGTCTCAAGGCTGAGTGTCTACCCTTGAGCACCTATGTTGCACAATTGCACAATCCTTGAGCCTGATTCCTAGCCTATCATCCCATTCCATCTTATTTAGTTGTTAACATGAAGCATGCTAGACTAGGGATTTATTGGACTAATGTCATCTTGTCATGAGTGGGTTCCAGTTGTAGGTATTCTACCATGTTATGATAGGATGATGATGAAGGAGATGAAGAAGGATACCGTAATTTAAGACACCTTTCGAGTTCTAAAGGAAAGTTAATAAATCAAGAAAAAAAAGGACATGATATTGCGACAACAACTAGAGATCAAGATTACATTACTCCATTATGGAGGAGGAAGAAGAAGAGCATGCTCTATCTTTCAAGAAGCTACAAAGAAATTCATAGAAAAGAATGACTTGACATGGCCATGTCATCATGTAGTCCATGTCACCAGTTTCATGTCATGTCATGTCACGAGTCATCATTTGCCACATAAGTTGTGGTTTATGTAAATCTAGTATTGGAGAATGTAATGTTAATTGGAAGTCCAAGAGTCATTCATAGGATGCGAAAATTCTTGAAGGAGTCAAAGAGTCATAGAGAAGTCAAACAATCATGAGGAGAGTCTAAGAGTCAAAAGTGAGGTGAATGGTCATGCCATTTGTTTTATATAGACCCTCATAGCTCATGTAAAGGAATTTTCACCTTGGTTCCTCCTACTAGGCATTACTAAGGAACATAGTCCTTTTGGAGGAGCAAGTGGTTGCATTAATGCTCCACTATTGGGGCTAGTGGTGTTGATTGTCTTGATGTATCTTAGAAATTTTACTTAATTCAGAAGCTCATTGAGCCAACACACTTTCATGCATATGTAATAAATATAGTAAGACATTCTTTGACTTTTTGCAATGTATGTCCTTTTCATATATAATAAGGAAATTACACTATTTCATTGGCTTTGATACTTATCTTGTTGAAGGTGTGTAGTATTTTTTCTAATAATCATTTCTTGCATGTTAAATATTTCACCTTTTTTCTAACAATTCATCCATATGTACATGATCATGTGTATTTACTAGATTAGTATTATTACTTGTCTTTTAAAGGCTCACTTTTCTCTCCCCTTTCAATAGAAGAAACTTGATACATTACGCAGTTAAACATTATACAAGGCATAGTCACTTGCTAATTCGAAAGCACATGTCCATTACACTCTTATGTCAAACATTGTAGCAAAGGCATATCTCTAAGAATATATGGAAGTTGGGACTTACTTCCAGAAGGGATCCTACACCAAATGATGTAAAGTCTAATTGGGAATCTTCATTGGAAAGACCCCCTTCATTGATGAAATTCCAACATCGTCAATATTTTATTAATTATATTCCACTACCTTAACAATTTCTATCACTCTTTTATTTTTTACAATTAAGGAATGATAAATGTTGCGTTCATGATCATGAATCACAATGATTTTATAATCCTCCATTCTTATTTCTAGTTTTACAATTGTTTTGATTTCTTGTACATCACTTAACTAACCTTTTGTGACTTTCATTTGATAACTAAGGTTTGCGGTCAAGTTATTTTCAAGTTTTTATGATTACCCTTTATATTTTTAGCTACTTTTACTCCACCTGTGTTGGTCTACAAGTGGGGTTCTCTTCCAATTCTAATACTTTGTATTATTGACGTCGAGACTCACATTTAATGTCTCGTTCAGGTTTATTAAATTCAATACATGGTTTCCATTTCAATTTATTTATTTTTTCTTATAACCATACGAGAGTACGATAGTACTATGTTTGTCCAGATCACACTCTCTTTCTTTCTTGATATACATACTAAGATTGCATAAGAATTATATAAACTCATGCATATATTTTCTTTCCTATATTGAAATTGATTTCTATGTGTTTTAAATTTTACTATTATGATTTATTATATTGTAATGTTTCTCGAATGTATATTCTTGGATTGTTTTTCCCAAATTACCTATAGATTTATTTAATTTATCTGTTAACATAATTTCACAATAATAATTTTATGATTAATTATACATTATATGAATATGATATATAGCTTAAGTTGGCTTGAGCATGATGTGCCATTACTATATAGATATTATAGTATTTATGCCTTCACAAAAGTTGGCATTTAATCACATTAATTAAAACAATTTTGTATACATATATGTCAAATATTCAACTAATAATTATTCTATGTAACTCCGCCATGAATGTGGAACAAGATCTAAATGCTTAACATAAAAACTTAGTTCTAACACTATGTTATGATATTACTCTTATTTACTTTACCTATAACCATTTTTTGGTCACCTTCATTTCAATATGGATAGTTTGTCCAATCATACGTAATATATAGTAAAAGATATTCTATGATTTACTATTGTATTTATGTTATTATTATATTTATGAATCATCTTATACTAATTCTCTTTATAATTATCATTAGTTATGTAAATTTTGGCTCATTTCTCTTATACGGTTACTTCCAGTATACCTTTCAATTATTAAAACGTAAGGCTACCAATGTAGATACATTTTAGACTCAATACAATACTAAAATATATATGTTGGTATTCATAAATTAACTCACATAAATATACTTTATTCTTTACTAAATTTTCTAGCTATAATTACAAACAAAAGTGTATAATACATCAAGGAGGAGGAAAATCGTGGAAATCTGCAAGTTTTATTTCTAGAAGGAATTTGTTCCCCTTAGTATATGAATATTTAACTCATTGATATGTAGTGTAAGTATAATATAATCTATACCAATAAAATAAATACTACCTTACTATATTTGTTTCTTTTTGGTTAACAGCATAAATTTGTTTTAACTTTAATGAAACCTTTTAGTCAAAATACAGGAATCATAAAATTAGATATTGTTTCAATAATACTTATAATATTTCGATAAAACTTCCTTGCATACCTAGGAAGATTTTAATTTCATTAATTATCTTAATAACCTTCAATTATGAACCACCACCCTTCATTAATTATCTTAATAAACTTCAACTATTACCACCACCTTTATTCTTCCACTTATAGGAATAAAATCACAACCAAATTCCTAAATTATGTGTACCGCCGCACAATAGGTTTTAGTATATTATAACTCCAATATAACGGTATTCAACGATATATGAATTCTTAAATTTGTATTCTCAGATCAAGACATAATTGAATATTACTCCATTCACTATTCTCATCACTAACAAATTAGTTTTACATGTTTCTCCTACATGCATGCATATGGAAATAGTAGATGGATAAAAATAGCACATGGAAGAATAGATAAACCTGCATGTAGAGCTTATAATATGTACATTGAGAACATGTATGCATCATTTTTGTTATTTAATCAATATATTTCATTGAATGATTCAAAATAAACATAAGTATTAAACATAATTCCATATTACCATTACTACTTGCGAAATGCTCAAGAACATAACACACTCTATCCAACTGTGAACTATCTCTTGTAGTCCCCCAAGCTAATTACCTTCTTTTCTCTAGGAATCAACAACAACATTAGTTCCTCATTGGTTTCTCTTATAGATTCTTCCCAACATATTTTTAGCAATGTCCTACTTTAAGGTCTTCCTACATTTTTCCTAGTACTTTTTTCTTTAATTTTTCAAAAAAGAGCATTTTCTATTTGTTTAAAGAACATCTTCCTCTCAAGTTGTACGTTATTATTGCTTTTACCTCTCTTAGTTTTTTTCTTTAGTTAATTGATTTATATATACATATATATAGATATTAACAACCTTCTCCAAGTGATTCTTAGGAGAGTTTTAGGGAAGGTCTAACATGTAGACTTTAACAACTAATGACTTTTCATAAGAAGGAAATAAGTATTCTAATACTTTGGTTCTTCTTCCTAAATATTTTGAAACAATTTATTTAATAAACAAATAATTCATCACATAGTTCCCATTATGACATCCATAACAATTAAATGCAACAATCATTTAAAAGTATACAAATTGTCAGCATCTAAAAATGAAAAAGCTATGGGTCTTACAATTTACTCTATAAGTTAATTAAAAAGCAGAGAAAGACTTTATTTTTGATGCAATGCACATATGTTGAACTCTCTAGCAATTACAACCTCATGCTAGGCTCACTGAGTATACAATGAAAATCTTAATTGAAAAAAGAATAACTCAACTTAGGCCGATAATTCCGGCCGATAATTCCATCCCTGAACATGGAATTTAACCTATGTTTATTAGCATTCAACAGATTACCACTCTTACTATGACGAGAAGGGAAAATTAAACATCAATGGTGATTACATTCATGAACACACGGAGGTTTATGGTCACCATTCCAGTAGTCAAAAAACTCTCCCTCTTTTTTATTACAAGTTGCCCTCTTTTTCCTTTCCTTCGATCCAATGAATCCATCCAAATTCTCTTGGTCAATTACGTACTCTTCCAAGACTTGGTGGCTAAAAATTTCCTTAAATTATCACAATCATTTCACATCATCCTCATGCTCTTCACATTTTAGCTTCAACAACGAATGTTCATTCTCTCACCTCTGTGCAATTGTGACACGACCTAATCATATAACAACTTGAAGATATCAGTGTGTGCAATGGAAGTGTTGAAGTCACATTCCAGCATGGATCACAACAAGTGTTTCACCCTGATATAATAAGAATTCCAGCTGACATGGAAAATGGAGTTTCAACCCTCTTTATCAAACTTTGACTACGATTACAAATATTTTCTTTTTAAGGTTTCCTAAACTAGGATATGGCCCTACATAGGACACCACAACAAATAAAAACATGAGCCCTAAATGATGTGCTAACCTCTTCTAAAGGAAACAAGCTTCACAAGTGAGCCAACTAATATGCAGTAACCAATGATACAACTTCTTCTTCTCAATTCCTAAATTTAATTAAAGACTCAAGGTACTCCTTCCGACCAATATTCATTCCAATCCTTATAGAAATAATTTGCTCAATCTATTCTTTTGGCTTGATTGGTAGGTGTTGGTCCCATTCGATAATTGTTCCTTCATCTGTTCCTCACTCTCCCTCATGAGACTCATAAATGTTTTCTACATTGAATGTAGGCGAGATATCAAACTTCTCTGGAAGATGAATTTTCTAGAATATTCTTTACAATGTGATAGGGACCAATCTTCTTATAATTCAAATTTTTATATGAACCTATAGTAAATCTTTCCTTCCTCAAGTGAGCCATAACCATCTCACCTCTTGGAATACTTTCCTCCTCCTTCGTCAATATTCTCTTTGTTTATAGGTTTCATTGTTGAGTTGCAAATTCTTCTTGACTTGCTCCTACAACTCGTGTAGGTTGTCCACAAATAAAATTTCATCTTCACCCTTTTGATTGTCCAATTTTGGCAATAGCACCAAATCCACCACCCCCTTTAGATATCTTCCATATACGACTTGGAATGGAATCTTCCTTATGAATGGTTCACTGAATTGTTATAATAAAATTCATGTGGATTTGATGCCAAATCCCATTGACTATGATTCTATCCACTCAAACTCCTCATCAAATTCCCTAAGATCTTGTTCACAACTTCAGTTTTTCTATATGTCTGTGGATGATATACTGAGCCATAAAAACAAATTGAGCCTAAATTTCTCCAATATGTCCTCCAAAAATTCCCAGGAAATATTTTGTCCCAATCCGAGTTAATACTCTTTGGAAAAACATGCAATCTAACAACCTCCTTGAAGAATAATGAAACCACCTCGCTAGCATCACTAGCTTTCTTGCATGTTATGAAGCATGTCATCTTCCGAAATTTGTCCACATATACCATTTTTGAATCATGTCTTCACCGTGTCATAGGTAGTCCTAAAACAAAATCCATGATTATGTCTTCCCATGGTGTTTTTGAGACTTTTAATGGAGTATAAATTCTGATGTTTTGACTCTTACCTTTAGCTAGTTGACAGATTCTGCAATTTTCAACAAACTTCATCACATCCATACTAACGATGGGCCAAAAGTATCATTCCTTCACCAATTCCATGATATTATCAAAACCAAAATGACCTCCTAGACCACCACTATGCATCTCTTTAATAAGTTTCAACCTAATGGAACTCCGTGCAATACACAACTACTAATTCTTAAATGGATATTATTCTTTGATATGGTAATCCAAATGTGGTGTTCTATCTACACTTTATGGTTCTTTACATGCCTTCCATGCCTCAAAGAAATTTGTATCTCTTTCATACAAATATTTCATGCAATTCAAACCCACTACTTCGAATAACATAGTATTCAACAATGTTGTTTGTTGACTCAATGCATCAACTATCCTATTGGACTTCCCTGATCTATGCTTCAACACAATAGAACAAATTTTCAATAATTTGACCCATTTTATATGCTTTTTATTTAAATTACCTTGGTAGTTTATATACTGTTGGGCCTTGTTATCCATATACAAGATACAATCCTTTGCCAATAGATAATGTCATCATTTCTTTAATGCTTGCACAATAGAATAGGACTACTAGTCATAAAATAAAAACTTCTTCCAAGATTCGTTCTACTTATCACTGAAAAATGTAATGGGTATGCCTCCTTGACTGGGAACCTCTCCAATTTCTGCTTCATTTGCACTGTAGTCCACTTTAAAAACTTTTATAAGGTCGGATAAATCCATTACAGGTTGCATTGCACCTTATTCTTCAACTATTCAAATGATTTTGTTGTTGCACCAATCCATTTGAAGACACTTTTCTTCATAAAGTTTGTAACCAATGCACATATATCATTCAAGTTGGAGATGAATTTATGATAGAAGCCTTCTAACCCATGGAAAATTGTCACATCAAATGTATATTTTGGTGTTGGCAATTCAAGAATTGCCTTCACTCTTTAGGAGTCCATTTTCAGGTCTTCTTGTGAAAATACAAATCCCAAGTATACCAAATCTCACTACATTAAGATACACTTTGTCAAGTTTATGAGAAAACTTTCTTCCTTCAGCAATTGAGACACAAATCTCACATGCTCCACATCCTATGCTATGCTTCTGTTCTAAAACAGTTTGTCGTCAAGATATACTACTACAAACATACCCATTAACGACTTCAACACTTCATTCGTCAACCCCATGAATGTGTGAGCACAACTCTCAACTTAAATGACATCACAATCCATCCTTCATCTTAAACATTGTATTTCATTCATCACCTTCTCTTGTCCCAATTTGGTGATAATCACTTTTCAAAGCAATCTTTGTCAAATACTCTGCACCACTTAAGTAATCCATAGGTCATCGATTCATGGGAATGGAAATCGACACTTTTTTGTGATATTGTTTATTTCTCTTGAATCAGTACACATTTTCCACTCCCATGTCTTCTTTCTTGTTATTATTGTTGGTATTGCACATGAGCTTAAACTTTCACAGACTAATGCATGGTTGAGCAATTCTTGCACTTGTTGATTCAACTCTTCATTATCTATTGGAGTCATTCTATGTGGTGCTTTGTTTGGAAAAATTGATCCTGGGATAAAATCAATTTGGTGTCAAATATTGGGTAAGGTAGGAAATCCATTGGGTATTTCCTCTACCCCAATCACCTTAGATTCTTATGGCTTGTCTTGAATCTCTGCTGGAACAACACTCCCTATTTCATCCCTTTGGGCTTCCCTTGGCAAGAGATCAAAATAATATCAATTTTGCTTCTACACCTTTGAACATTCTTTGGCTGAGAACAATAACACGTTCTTGTTACATCTCTTTACCCCCTTGTTACAAATCCCATTCTCTTCATCCATGGTTGTTAACATGTTTCACTATCCATTTTTCACAAAGTGATAAGGGTTTTATCTACCATCATGAGCTACCTTCTAATCAAACAACCAAGGTTTCCCCAATAGAATCTGACATGAATCCATGTCAACAACAGCATACATCACTTGTTCTTTAAACTCTCCAATCTAAAAACTCAAGAGGCATTGGTCTATCGCAGTCAATTGCTCACCCTTTTGTAACCATGACACTCTATATGGGTTAGGATGTGGTTCAATTTTTAAATTTAGTTTCTTTTTTTATCTCGATGGAAACTCAATTCCTAGTACTTTCTCCATCAATGATCACGTTACAACACATACCTTGAAATTTACACTTGGCCTTGAAAACCTTCTTTGTTTGTTCAAGCTCTGCCACAGGCCTTTGTTTTGGCCTCAAAAAAATTATTTGAAACACCATATTTTCACCTTCCTCCTATGGAAGCACGACCACATTTTCCCCAACCACTAATGCCTCATGTGTCACTATCATTTGTCTCCTAGCCTCATTTATTTTACCGCTTTGTGACCTTTAACACCACACCTATAACATGCGATTACAAACTTGCTTCTACCTCTACCTCTACTAATTCCACTCCCTCTAGTGATTTGGATTCTTGAAGTCTCCTCTTCCTTTTCATTGGCTTTGGTAGGGTTTCATCTACCTCTTGCTTGCATGCCTTTTCCTCCAAGCTTCTGCTGAGTTTTCCTTTCAGCTTTCTCCTCAAATTTTAAGGTAATTTGGTAAGACTCATCGAGAGTTCGAAAATGTTATCTACTCATTCCATATTGGATATAACACTTCAATCCATTATAAAATATATCCACATGTTGATACTTTGGCTTTTTAATATGAGATCTAAGAGGAAATATGAAAAAGTCCTCAATATACTCACACACATACACTTCCTTCTGCCTTAAATTACATAGTTGTTTACATAATTTTTATTTGTAATCTAGCGGAAAAAAAATTCTCCTTTACCTTTCTTACCAATTTATTCCAAGTTTTGATTCTTTCCAGCCCACAATTGCTCTTGTTTCTCTGCAAAATGTACCACCAAAGGGATACATACCCTTTCATCTCTGTGACTGCAAACCAGACTCTGTTAGGTTCCTAAACATTTTCATATTCAAAATAACTCTCAAGCTCTCCAATCCAGTCTAATAGAGTTTGAGCCTTCAAGATTCCAACATAGCACGTCACTTTGACCTTCATGCTACCCTAGTTACTCAAGTATGATATTAAACAAACTATTGGGTCTACATTGTCATCGTTCGGTCTAACTTTGACATAATATTCCTCTTTAGAAGCTTCTTCATCATCCCCACCTGTTCAGCATTCCAACCTCTCTATTCTTCTCTATAGATATTCCATATCTATTTTTTGGAACATGCACGCACTTCTCCTCTCCTCCTTGGTGACTTCTTCATAAGAACCTTGGTAATTTTAAATATAACTATCATCCATAACTCAATCTAGAAGTCAATACACAGTTGCACTACAACACTTAAAATGTTGATACCCCACAAAAGCTTTAGGAGATTCCAACTCCACTGCAAGAACATGTGCAACACTAGAGTGAAACATGAATCTGATGCCACCTGATGCAATTCACACAGGATGAACTCTCCAACAATTAAAACCCCATGCTCTGCTCACCAAGTATGCAACAAGAATCCTAATTGAAATAAGAATAACTCAATTCAAACCCAAACTTTCATCCTTGAACACAGAATTTAACTTTTGTTTATTAACATTCAACATATTACCACTCTTATTGCAATAGTAAGGAACAATTAAAAATTAATGGTGATTACGGTCAAGTACACATGGAGGCTTATGCGCATTGTTCTAGGAGTAAAAAAACTCTCCTCCTTTTCCATTGCAAGTTTCCATATTTTTCTCTTCCTTCGATCCATTGAATCGATCCACCTACTCTTGGTCAACTATGAATTATTGCAAGACTTGGTGGTGAAAACCATCCGATAATTATGCCAGTCGCTTCACCTCCTCCTCATGGCCTTGACATTTTTGCTTCAACAACAAACATTTATTCTTTAACCTTGGTGTGATTGTGAAACAACCTAATCACATAACAACTAGACTATATCATTGTGTGAAATGGCAGTGTTAAATTGGCATTGTAGTGTGCTTCACAATAAGTGTTTCAGCCTTCTACAAGAATAATTCCACATGACATGGCACACAGAGTTTCAACCCTCCTTATTGGACTCAAACTGTGATTGCATATTTCTTTTTTGTTTTAAAGGTTCCCCGAACTAGGAGATTCCCCTACATCAATTTTCTATAGATTAGTGGAGGGAGAACAAACTAACAAGCGCAAAATTTTTGAACTATGTACACCACACTATTTAAGAATTAGATGTTTAATATTCTAGAGTATGATGTGCCTGAAATTTTGCCATTTTATTTCAAGACTAATAAAATTGTAAGTCTTTTAGTATAAATCATTTTATTATTTCCATATATATATATATGAGATAATTAATTTTTATAATAAAATAAAACTATAAAAAATTAAATTAAAATTATACTTAATAAAAACATAATCCTAAATTTTTAGGTAATATTAATTTATATCTTATATAGATATCGTATTAATTAATTAATTTAATTAATATAGACACCTAAAGATGTACGATCGCATAACTTAAGTATATAGGAAGAAAAGATGATCTTCAATTATTCATTATTAGTTTCTTTATATACACTTTGGTATATTAAGTTAATGTTAAATAAGCACGTTGAAATTATGCTCTAAAGATTCCATGATTTTCTTCTACCATAAATGAATGAGACTTAGCTGGACATTATATACAAGTGTGAGATGCGGTGACATGTAGAAATATATTTATTATATCAATGATAATACCATGGGTTTTCATTCCGTCAATCCCTATGATGGAACCTAAGAGTACCGCTAATCTTATTAGATATTAACAAAAACCTTCCAAATTTTTTCGAAACCACATACCATTTAAATAACCCTATTTTTAATAAATATCCTTTATTTTTATTAAACATCTTTTTATACCCTTGATAAACCTTTCCTTAACCCACATTTACCAAAACGCACCCCACCCCGGCAACGATACCTACAACAAATTAAATCTATGCTTCATCATATAAAACCCCCTTTACGAGAAAACGTTGTAAGGTATCGGTCAGCAAGTTAAAGCCCCTATTCACCGTACAAGCATTAATAGTAAAGAAGCTAGCACCACTAGCTTAATACAATATTAAGACTAAATACATTTGGGCCAGGGGCATATATGAATTGCAACCCATGGGAATTCATTCTAAAAAACAATTGGACTAGAGAATCAAGTCTCTATGTTCCAAAATGTTCCAAATAAAATTGGTTGTTCAGCATAAGCACCTACACCCAACATTATTTAATTATCAAAATAATTTACAATTGAGAAAAAGAATATATACAACGGATTAAGTCTAAATAAATCTTAGAATTATAAAACAACATTTTACATATCATTGCAAAGACGACTTTGTAAGCTTACGCAATAAGAACTTTGCATTTCAGCTCATAAATGAATGTTTCAAAATAATATTAGTAGGACCTGTGAAAATATATATATATATATATATATGATTGAATAAAATCATATATATAAATTTCTTCAAACACTTTTTTGAACGGGAATTACAATTCATGACCAGAAAATAGAACCTCAATATTTATGCATCCGGTTTAACATTATTATTTTCAATTTAATACTTGAATGTCCCTTATTTCCCATTTTGAATTAATAGAAGATTTCAAATTGAAAACCCAATTTCGAGTCAATAGAAGCCAACCATCTACTACGAACTTATTGCGTAGTGTTCCAGGGACATTTAGTTAAAATGGAGTCAGCTAATGTTTTCACGTTGAAAATATAGTTTCAAAGAATTTTAACACATATTTCATATATAATGGTTTTAGTCACATTAAAAATAGGGAAAGTGTTCAGATGGTTTTACTCACATTAAAAATAGGGAAAGTGTTGCAGTCCTCGTTAATGGTGGTGTTAATTCAATGCTCTTTTGTGTTTTGTGGTATGTGTTTAAATTTAGTGATGTGTCTGTTTACTAACACTTGTGGGTTTTGGTATAACGGCAATCGTGACTCCAACAAGTGGTATCAGAGCGAAAGGTCTCAAGTTCGAAACACACCTTGCTCGTGTTGAGGAGGGAGATTGTTGCGCTCTTCATTAATGGCGGTGTTAATCCAACGCTCCGTATGTTTCGTGGCATATGCTTAAATCTAGCAATGTGTCTGTTTACTAAAACCTGCAGGTTTTAATGTAATGACAATCATGACTCTAACAAAAAAAAAAAGAATAATTATCTTAGCAAAACATTGAGCATATATATATTTTATTTATAAGCGTAATTACAGGAACTCCATTTTGTAAGCAAACTAATGTGATGGGCAAGTTGATTTCATTGAATTTATAAATGGTTTCCGAAAACAAACAAAAAGTATTCCTTTAACTAGCAAACATGTACACAAGCTATGGAAACAAATCCAAGTGGCAACTCTAATTTAGGATTGCAAAAACATAGTTCAATATTGATATGAATACTCAATATGATTCTATACATTTTGACATGCATCAAGAGTATGAAAATATATTCAGGTACGAAATACAATCGAAGTCTAAAAATTGAGGCATCGGATTTTTGTTATTTTAATTATTTTCACACCTTTAAGCCAAATTTTCCTTATTTTTAAAACTTCAATATGCGAATATATTTTAAATATTTGAAGCATCTCTACTAGTTTCAAAGACCAATCATATACCACGGTCCATAACATTTATATAACTGCAACATGCGTTTATGTTAAAAGATGATGCATTCCAAAAGAAGTAGAACTCGTTTCCAAAGGCAAGAAATGGTTAGTATAAGGATGGAAGCTCTATTGGCCCTTCCGGCCCGGATGAACATAAGAGCTAAACAAAAAATATACATATCAGATTTAGTTAAAAGGGGTCTTTATCCCGTCTTATCACAAAATCAATGGAATAATGGTTATTTCTGATTGGCTTAGTGGTCATTTACGGTATCTATAGGAAGTAGTCAAGAGATCGAATAGCTATGGACAAGAAATGCTATTACCATCTAACATTATTTCTATATAAAAATGGACAACTATTTATGTTGAAAAATAGCCAAAGCATAAATGAAAGATCCCTCTCACTAATAGTTAATGAAATATTTACACACATTATAGACAAATTTAAGTGGGTTTTTTATTTTAAGATTAAAAATATAGGTATGTTGATGATGCTAGACCTGCCAATATTACGGGGATCTCTCTGATATGAAGTGCCAATGTTAGGTCCCTGTAATACTAGTTATTCCCCGATTACTATTGTCATTGTAGCCCTTATTGTTGTTATTGTGCGCCTATTGTCCCTATATTGTTATGTCGACTTTGATTATATTGTGACCCCTTGTACTCCTATATATAGAAAGGAGCTTTAGTCATTTATGTCATTCAAGAACTGTTCATTTGTGTAATGTAAAGGAGGTTCCCCCTTGAAGAGGTTGATTTTAATGTCGTTGATCTATATCTTCTATCTTTTTCTGAGCTCGTTCATAAAATTTGGTATCAGAGCTTTGGGTTCAAGGGTTTCGTTGCTCCAAACAGGTCATTGTGGAATTTAAGTATAACCTTTCTTTTGCGATATTTCAGAAGCTAAAGAAAAAAGCCATTTCATCTGAAATCTTGATGATCCTCGGGTTTGAATTTTAATTCTTGTTTCGCTATATTTTCGGACGTATGATCTGAGGAAGCTAGGGTTTTTGTAGGCTCCCAAATTACATCCCAAATAGGTGAGCTTGGAAAAATCGTCATAAATTTCTTGCTGACTATCATTTTGAAATTTGATAAGAAGTTGCATAAGGACAAGGGAATTTAGTTTTCTCTACATCATTGTCAGGTTCAAAGGTTGAAACGGTGACACATGACACTTCAGAAAAGTTCATTGTACTGAAAATGTGTATACTCGGGTCATCTTGGGAGATTCGGCATAACCCCTTCTTGGAGGATCCAATTTCAATCAGACTGGTGGTGTTGGAAAGATGAATCAAAGGTATAAAATAGTTCACAATTTTAAACCTTGGCAATCTAATATTTCAGAGATACATTATATTCAATACCAAGCTCCTACAAAGTGTGAAAAGGTTTGTAGTTGTTTTTTACATTTTACATAAGTTTGGTTTAGAGTAGGAGTCCCACGAGTGGGTGGCAGTGTAATGTCTTGACTGCGGTAGTGCACAGAGGTAAGTAAAATAATTGTAGGTGAGAGAAAGTGTTTGACCCTGTGGAGAGTCAAGTGTGATGCATGAAGGTTCTAAGACAGAGAGGGAAAAAAGAATTGCAACTGTTAGAAGCCTCTAATAGTATGTAGATTGAGAGTAACACACGAGTAAACTAGTCCATAAATTAAAGTTATGAATTAATTCCAAAGCACACATTCAGTAGGATTCGTACAATACATACAAAGTAGTTCATAATAAAATCCATAAGTTAAACAACATACATTGTTGAAGCAATGAGATTAGTCCAACTACAATAACAAAATAAGCATGAAAGTGTGTTGGCTCTAATATTATTATTATAAGTGAAAGTTCCATCCATACATACACCATTGAGAGCCACTATCCCCAATCATGGAACATTACAATCAATAACACTTGTTCCTCAAAAGAAATATACTAGCTCTATGTTGTGGAGAAGTGAACGATCGTCCCAATATACCCAAGCATTTTCTAAGCCTAACTCTAACCACAATTTTGGCTCCAAAAAGCATGTCGTATAAGTTATGAGGTTCTATTTATAACAAAGGGTGGGGTGATGCTTAGCATTCCCCTTTGTGACTCTCTGACTACCCTCATGACTCTTCAACTTATTTACAATTAATTCATTACATAACATGATGACCTTTTACATTCAACTGATGACACTTAACTTGACTTGCAAGATATTTACAAATAATGTTACATTTTCCATATGTATCCATGTAGGACAAAATAGTTTAGAGACAATCTAATAACAAAAAACACTATGAATCCAAAGTTTGGTGAAATACCATCTCAACAACCTCCACTTCATGCTTCTTGATCACATATTGATGCCATTCTTGGTACTGTGAGATGATGTCCCCAAGCTGCTTGATAGTGTCTTTCTGATAGCAGATTCTTGCCTCCATCACATCTGTTTAAATGGTCTTGGAAACTATATTGAACTCATTTTGAAGCATGTGCATCACGCTTTTGACCCTAATGGGATCACTAATGTACTTCTAGATGTTTTGTGCACTCAACTCCAAGTCATCCCCGTTAGTTGCTTGCCTTTGATTCTCCATGTACTCATCGATCTCTAGCTCGACTTAGTTCTTGGGTCTAGCCTCCATCAAGAAACTGATTGATGGGATCATGTACATTCTCACTATAACATGCAAACTATTGTACATCCATGCATATGAGGCCTGCATGTTGTTGACGAACAGGGAGATCTCCTCATACTTCCAGATCAACATCTAGACCTTTGCTTTCTCCATCTCTCTTTGCAGCTTCATCTTCTTTTCTATGTGAAGTGGGTCCCCTTTGTATCACATTTTCCACTCCTACACGTGGGTGATGGCAGCACGTATGTTCTTGAGAGTTTAAAAAACTCTTTGCTCCATTTTTCAAAGCCATGCACACAGAAAACTTCTTTATGAATGGTGAAATGTTTTTCATAGAGCATCTTCATGGTACTCTCAAGGTCTACACTTCATCAACTATCACTTTCCTCATCTCTCCCTTTGGGGAAACTGCACTCTTCTTTCGAAGTTGATTTGCCTCTTTCCTACCAACCTACATGTTATTTTCTAGTTGTTCATTCTTGGCCAATCGGAACTTAACATTTGAGCTTGTTTCTCCCGCGTAAACCAAGCTTCGAATGACAATGGAAACAGGATGCTTCCTAATGTTTAGAACTATCTCCCTTTCCTTGATGAATGTAATTGATGTGTGCTCATCTGGAATTTTCTTCCTCCACACTTGTATAATCCTCTTTTGAAACTCTTCGAATGATAAATTCTACACATCCATAAATGGATTATCATAAAGGAGAACAACTTCTCCTTTCTCGCTCGAGACCTGTTCTAACACTAGAGGTGAGAGAGACTAAGAGATGACCTCTGGTGCTCGTGGCATAAGTTCAGTGTCTTCATTATGTGGCTCTTGCTCCAACTCAATGTATGTGTCTTCAATTAGTTGTTGAGTATGCTAAACAAGCTCTTGATTCTCCATCTTGTCACCCTCTTCCTCAAATATTGGTTGTTCCGATATATGAACATGTTTGGTTGTTGTTTGTTCAGTCATAACACCTTGCCTTATTTCCTCTTCTTGCTTCTTCTTCTCTTCTATTTCTTTCCTCCTCATCTCATGTTCTTCCTTCATCTTCTTCTTTGTTTGCTACAGCTTCAGTTTTGTTTTGTGCAACCTTTTCTTTTCTTTCTTCCTTCACTCTACTCTGTTTCTTAGTGGATCCCTCTTTTCTTCTGTTGGGAAAGCTTCTCTCTCCAAGAGAGGATCTTCTTTCCTCTTCAATCATTGCTTTGTCTCTAGGTTCTTGGAAATATTCCTCTTTCCCTTGTCCTGCCCTAGATTGTTGCCTATTGTTGTTGTTGTTGTTGCTTCCTATGTTTCTTCTATCTATAGAAAATATTTCCAAGTTGTTTCTATATTGATCATTTCGTTGAGTCTGGAGGCATTATAACAGTACCTCTAAGGTTCCTCCTCGACCCAATTAAATGTCACTTGGATCCATGGAAGGTACACTCTCACATAGTGGACCTTGCAAATTCTATCAGGATCATATAAACTAAATTACTTGATGTTGAACTTGAATCCAACTGTCTCCTTAGATTCAACATCTGTATCCTTCAAGCTCTTAATATTATACAACTTGATATACAAAGGAAGAGCAAGCCATTGTGCTTTCTTCTTGCTATCGAGTCCTACTAACGACCTTGTGGAGAGGTGATATGATACCTCTTGCATGACCATCTTGTCAGTGGCATACCTTAGTAGAACATGAAAAGGCTTTTCTTTGTAATACACTCCGATGAGGGTGCCACCTATTGAGGCATACAAATATGTGATGTTCACAATCACCTCCCTTGCTTCTTCTTGGGACATGTAAGGGGGTTCCTCCTCAAAGATAAACTTGTACAATGTGACAATCAGATGGTCAGTTAGATTTTCCATTACTCCTTGGCGATAGTATCCTTAGGTTTCCATATCCATCTCATGCCAGGAAACTATTGTTGGGCACAGATTGCATGAAGTAAGCACACGGACATGTAGAATCGTACTTTGTCATTCTTGGGATGATTCCGATCGTTAGTCAGATAGATCTTCAATTGATGAGTTAACAAGTCCCACCAGTTGAATTACTTCCCATCATTCACCAACTAGTCTAAAACGACTACCCAACCTTTAGGAAAGGTTTTTGTGTTCTATTGACCATATATTATAGATGCAAAGGTGATCAAGAATTGATAAGCCTTCCTCAGAGACTTTGTCTTGTAAACATGATTGGGTGTTGGTCTAAACTTTGATGGCACTTTCACCCAACACTTAACGATGTCTCTAGTGTTCACAAAGTTGTGCGTAGAATAGAAAAATGAATCCATGTGCTTCACCGGATGACGTAAATGATACATCTCTTGAAATTTCTCCACCCTAAGGTTGGTAAGCTCTTTCCTGCTAGAACTAGTCAAATTTATTGTTTGTTCACCTATGTGTGAGACTATCCAGCTAATAATGTCCACACATCGGAAGATGGGGTACCTGCATGCAACCTCATATAAGCCTGACTCGTTGATGCTAAGGTAAACATGTCGATCGTCTATGTCTTCCTTCGATTCCTACACAAAAGTATCCTTGATTTTCTACCATGTCAATGTTATACCCTTCTCAATGAACATCTCATTGTCTGGATAGTCTAGTAGGTTAACTGATATCTTCTCAACTACTTCACAAGTACTACTCTTGGAAATTTTCTATGATGCAACTCTCTAGAATGCCATATTATCTATAACTTCTTGAAGTATTCTCAACAAATCATGTACCTGTTGGACACAGAGGCCACTCATGGAAACAAATTGTGAGCTTAAAAAAAAACTTCAAGACAAGACCAAGAAACAAACTGCACTCATGATGGGGCAAACTATGCAATTCAAGTTCATAGAGGTCACTAGTTCCTTACTAGAACTATGCATTATGTAGTACTAACACTCAGTGAGGAGGCTTGCTCAATGGAATTGCACAATGTGTAGTTTAGTATTGGGCCAAGACTGGGAGAGACTACGTATTGTGCTGTCTAAGTGGCAATGCTTGGAGGTTCACTCCTGGAATTACAATGTGCGTAGCTAGAGCTAAGCAAGGACAACCTCTGTGTAAATCCAAAAGCCAATGAATAGACCTTGAGCTCCCAAATTAGGCAATGCATGCAATGAAAAGTGAGATTGATATGAATGGGAAAGTTAGTGTTTGTTGTGCTAAATTCTAATTTAGAATAGTAAACAAAATGATTGAGGATTATGAGGTAAATTACAAGTTTTACATGAGTTTTGATATCTTTATATGTAGTTCATAAGCTTGAAACATGAATTAAAAACACACTGAACAATAACATAACAGTAATACACTCAATAATTGTTAAATGAGTTCACCCATTATGGGATACATCTCCTTGGTCTAGCTTCCAATGGCTTGAGCCAATCTCATTATGCTAAAAATACTTTAGTGATAAAGAGTACATAAAGTATGCTGACCAACAGAGTGGCCAATTTCCCCTTCAAGGAAACATTGTCATGCAAAGAAATGTCACTATAAAAAAATTACAACCTACATCCAATCATGAAACAATCAGTAATAAAATTGTTTTCAAATCAAGACCCCATACTCCATCTGAAAATGAGCATAACAAGTAAAACAATTCACTTGAAGTACTAAAAGAGAAATTTCCTCAAAGACATAATGTGAAAAAAAAAATATTAGCTACACTATAGATGCCTCAGTTGGTATGGAAAATATACAAATACTAGAAAACCCCTACAAGGTCTTGTCCATTCTCAAATGTAGTCAAAAACTTATTCAACCCACTGGTTGATTCTAGCACACATTGACTCAAACCTACAAAAATTCTCTTTAGAATTTCTCCAATGGCTCTGAAAACTGTTCCATTGGATTAAGAAAACCCAAAAGATCTTGTCTATCCTTTTCCTCCTCCTTAAAAGACAAAAAAATATACAAGATATGAGCTTCCTTAGCCTTTCTACTAGTCGGTCTACAATTTCCCTAAAATCTCGCATCGGCCCTACAATTTTGCCCCAAAATCTGCTAACCAAGCATTGAGTATACCAAACCCTGGGTGAAATGTTTAGACCACTTAAATGGCCTCTAAGGCCTTAACTCCGAAAATTGTGGCCACATTGCTGCCACACGTCCTAGTGTTGGACCTCGTGGCTCAACCCTTAACTCTTCTGCTCAGCGGTCAGTGCTTGGCTGTCTCCGAACTGATCACATGGCGGAAGTTAATTACACAGTTAGGGCTAGTGGTCTGGTTAGTGCTCAATGATTAATTCTCATATTCAAGTAGACTGGGAACATCGCATGACTTTTGTTGGTCATTAGGTTGGTAGTGATTGCGAGTGGATAGGGCCATATTTGTGGCATTTCCACATGGCTCTAATTCCCATTACAAATGGTGGTGAAGTCACATGGGACGGGCTAGAGCCTAGCACTCAGCCTCCTGCCCAAGGTCTCGTGACATTAGGATGGCTAGGGTCTAGGCCCTAGCCTGACTCTTTCCCCCAACTATGCACCCATACACCTTGCTTATAATTCTTTGCCTTATCTTTAATAACTAACATCTTCGGTCTAATAGTGAAGGTCACAACTAGTGTAATGGAGGTCTCAAGTTAAAATCTTGATGGTGGTACTCTTAACTTGCCATAAATTTTGGTGGCCCTTGGACTGCCACGTGATGGCTGCTAGCCATGCTAGGTGTCAGCCTGTGATTGGCCACTAAAAAATCCACAAACCAATAATATTCTACCATTTCAAAGGAATGAAACTATGCCACTTGGCACTACCTGATTTTGCAAAGGACACCCAATCAGCTGTACACTCACCTTGCCCAATTAGGATCCCAGTCATCTTTCCACATCAATAGTATGCATTATTGACTGTGTACTGTTGCTCAATTTTTCACGAAATTCACATGTTTGAGAAAATGGACACAATGTGTTTCTAGATCATGCGGTGTCTATATCACACAAAATGAGTTGCACCAGATTCATGATGACAATAAATACATGGTGTTTTAAGTGCCATGTCAATTTGACAAATTTGAATTTTTAGCAAATTTTTGAGCTCCGGATCACTTCTCCCCACTCGGAGATTTTGGAGTCCAAAAGATCACTTTGAGTTGTTCAGCAAATGAGGGTATAGTTCCATCACCTTTCCAATCTCGTTCCATTTTGCCTTGCTAATTTTCAATCTGAGCTTAGATTGTTTGATGTATTAGTTGGATTTTCTCAATGAACTTCTTAGCTTTGTATATGTCGTTATGGCCATCAATAGAAACATCCTTCC
Organism: Pinus taeda; assembly: GCA_000404065.3. Lineage (NCBI taxonomy): Eukaryota > Viridiplantae > Streptophyta > Pinopsida > Pinales > Pinaceae > Pinus > Pinus taeda. The sequence goes on along the minus strand of APFE030106730.1, from coordinate 10,648 downwards.
AAGAATGAAATCCAGTGGTGATATTTTTCAAAATATTTACCAAGGATAAAATCCAAAAAGACTTTGGAAAATAACCCAAACAAGCTTCACATGGAAATACTTGTATAAATGAGTCCTTGACACATTTGTAACCTGTTGAATTTGCAACAACTAATCATCCCAAACTTTAGGATACTTATTAAAATGTCCACAAATGGAAATGACTCTTGCAATATGGAATAATTTTGAATCCCAAATTCCCATACAAATCGACTCATCATCAAGCAAAAATAGCATAACAATTGGAAAGAAATCATTGTTGCATATAATTTATTTATTCACAAACATCGGTTTTAAAAAATTCCCAACTATGGGGACATGCAAAAAGTGAAATACAAAATAAACATTGTCTTTAATTAGGGAAATAGTCTAACCATTTCTTACCCAACCATGGTAGGGAATTTTATTTTTGCACTTCACTTCCTTCTGGAACTACTTCTAGAATGGTTATGGTGTGCCTTGCACATTCTTCTAGCTTCTCCTTCTCAAGTGATTCCATTACCTGTTATTCCTTATTTGGATGAATATGTGGATCCAACTTCCAACACTTTTCAATCCAATTCCCACTTATGTTGCAATGAGTGTAAAAGTTTTTGTGAGATTTTCTTGGCACGAATGTCTTTAAACTTGGATGAGAATTTCCATTTTTGGTCTCAATTCCAATTGACATATTCATCTTGTTGACTAATGCTTTCCTTTTGTGGCACTTATCTACAAAATTGTTAGGTGCATGAGAGCATAGAAAAACATTCCACAACATGTTATTCAAATCATCATGCTGGTTGTAATTGGGATACTTATATCTCATATGGTTGTCCTTTGGCTTATGATCCTTGCAAGGAGAACTTCAATGGTGAGAAGAACTTTCCTTAGTCCCTTCTTTAACTTGATCATCTCTATTTGGAGAATTCTTGCATTTCATGTCCTCATTTTGGTTTAGAAGACAAGGTGGTATTGATTCCTACTACTGGGAATAGTGTCCACTCCGAGCTTCTATTCCCACTAAGACTGGTAGCTTTCTTAGAAACAAACAAGTAAAGACTAATTTCACATTCCTTTATGAAAAATAGATAAGAGTGGAACAAAGGACACCAACCTTAGTCTTGCGCTTGGTTCCTTACTTTATTCCTCTCATTCTTGATAGATCTTTGCCGCTCCTTCTTTGTCTACCCAGCTTCAAAGAGCACCTATGGAATCAAAGCATCATACTGCTATCGAAGAACAGAGATCTATATTCATAAATAACACAGGACTAGATATGTATTAACCATACAAATTCATATATAATCAAACATACAAGAATATGGAGGAAAACTTGAATAGCTTTGTTAATATCAATAATAGCAAGAGGATTACAACCAATAGTTCTGACCGAGCATCATCTTCCAGCAAGAAAGCCCTTCTTCACCTCAAGTAAAGCTTAGATCACCCAACACTATGAAGTTTCACCAGAAAAACAACATCACTTCTCTACAAGGTACAAGATTCCAGCCTCTGGATCTCTGTGATGAGGGATCCATATATAGATGATTGTAGGGGGGTGAGTCATCTTCTGGGGTTTTGATTAGTGTCCTCTCTCTGATAGTTCTTGATTCCACTTGGAGACTGATGATCTCTTACTCATCCCTGGTCGAAAACAGAGAGGCGAGTGTCAAAGGGGAAGCTTCTGGAAGATTCCATGATCTTCCACCTCGCAAACTGTCTTTGTCATTTGTCCATTCCCACCCATCGCACCCTACAGAGGGGCCATTCAGTATGCATCACACCCTTTACACTGCGAAGGTGATATGCATCGCAAACTCTGCACTGGGTATTCAGTATGGTCCAGTTTTGACCATTTCTGAGCAGTTTTTGGTGGAGAACTTCTGGGAGATGATGTAATCAGTTGACCTTGTTCCTTTAGGTAGTGAAGCAACACTTTTAGGGACTTAGGATCCTTCAATTTATGGACATTTATGATTGGGGTTGTAGTGCCCAAAAATGTCTACAATAGTTGCCCCCTAAAGCATGAGGTCATTAATCTTTTGATGTCAGGTGAAATGCTTTATCATGAGGATCCGAAGTTTTTTTGAGTTGGGAGGCGACCTGTAATAAGATACAATACAATACATTATCTTCACAACATTTTTCATTATCTATCTGAGGCAGGCATTCCCATGCTCAGCTTTATAAATTCATTTTCATGTACATAGGATAGATAATCGTCTGTGTAGCAGAGTAATGATTCGGACTCATCATCCTTTGATTTGGATGATCATCTGTTTGGCAATGATGTACATTTGATGTCTTTATATTCCTAAATATATCGTAGCCTGGATGGAT